>JARDVA010088806.1:0-11661 GCA_030265315.1 Mopalia swanii
TGGTTCGCCATTTTAGGCTGAAAGATACGGATACACCGATTATTTTGATGGGATATTATAATCCAATTCATCATTATGGTCGGGAGCGTTTTTTACAAGATGCAAAAAATGCAGGCGTGGATGGTTTTCTTGTTGCAGATTTACCTTTAGAAGAAAAAGCACAATTGCAAGATCCGGCGCAAGCTTTGGGTATGGATTTTATATCTCTTGTAACACCCTCTACATCGAGTGAGCGTATTCGGCAAGTGGGTGCACATGCATCGGGATTTTTATATTATGTTTCTGTGGCGGGTGTTACAGGTACAAAATCAGCCAATCAAGAAGCTTTAAAAAAATCCATCAAACATATTAAAGAAAATTGCCAATTACCGATTGCTATTGGCTTTGGTATTGATGAGCCTTCAAAAGCAAAACAAGCGGGTGCGTTAGCCGATGCGGTTATTGTTGGCTCTGTTATTGTTGATAAAATCATATCGTCATATAATGAAGGATCGACCCATCAGGCTTGTGACGATGTTCATCAACTGGTTTCAGACTTTGCGCAGGCAATTAAATAATTATGCATTTAAATAAATTAAAGGAGTTTTGCTTATGAACTGGATACGTAATTATGTTCGGCCAACGTTACGCGGCTTAGTTGGTAGCAACAAAAGAGATGTTCCGGATAATCTTTGGGTGAAATGCCCAAAATGCGAGCAGATGCTTTTTCATAAAGATTTACAAAAAAATCATAAAGTTTGCACCCAATGTAATCATCATATGCGGCTTAATGCCTCGGAGCGTATATCTTTATTATTTGATAAAAATACTTTTGAAGTGATTGATACACCAAAAGCACCGCATGATCCGTTAAAGTTTAAAGATAGTAAATCTTATTCGGCACGTATTAAAGCAGCTCGGCATAAAACACAGCGGGATGATGCTATTTTAGTTGCAAAAGGTGATATTGCAGGTGTGCAGGCAGTTGTTGCAGCTTTTGACTTCGATTATATGGGTGGCTCTATGGGGATTGCCGTTGGCGAAGGGCTTGTTAAAGCTGCGCAAGTTGCTGTTGAGCATCACCTTCCTTTTATTGTGGTTCCGGCATCGGGAGGGGCACGTATGCAAGAGGGGATTTTATCTTTAATGCAAATGGCACGCTCAACTGTTGCTGTTGAAAGAGTTAAAGAGGCTGGCCTTCCTTATATTGTTGTGTTGACGGATCCAACAACAGGGGGCGTTTCGGCTTCTTTTGCAATGCTTGGAGATATCCATATAGCCGAGGAAGGTAGCCTTATTGGTTTTGCGGGAGCTCGTGTGATAGAGCAAACCGTTCGCGAAACATTGCCGGAAGGCTTTCAGCGTGCAGAATATCTATATGAGCATGGAATGGTGGATCTGGTTGTTCATCGTCATCAGCTTAAAAAAGAACTCGCTTCTATTTTAACTCTTCTAGTGGCTTCTCTTAAGGGAGATAAAGTAACAGAAATGCCAAAAGTAGAAACCGTTGTTGAGGTTGATGAAGAAAGTGCGACGCCAGCTCAGCTAGAAAAACCTTAAAAGCACGATAATGCTACAAAGTGAACTTTCTTTACGATTAGCTGATCTTATCAAATTACACCCCAGAGCTATTGATTTATCTTTGGGGCGTTTGTTATCTTTATTAAAAAAGCTGAATAACCCTCATCTTAAATTACCGCCAGTTATTCATATTGCAGGAACAAACGGTAAGGGAAGTACACAGGCCTTTTTAAAATCTATTTTACAATGCCATGGCTGCTCTGTACATAGCTATACATCACCCCATTTGATTCATTATAATGAACGGATAGAAATTAAGGGGAAAGCAATTGATGATACTGCATTTAATCTTTTGCTTCAAGAAGTGCAGCAGGCGAATGATGGGCAAGAAATTACTCTTTTTGAAATTATAACAGCTACCGCTTTTTTAGCTTTTAGCCGCATACCAGCAGATTATTTATTATTAGAAGTTGGTTTAGGTGGGCGTTTTGATGCAACAAATGTGATAGAGACTGCAAAGGCAACAGTTATTACGCCGATTGCTATGGATCATGAAGAGTTTTTGGGGCGGGATATTATCAAAATAGCTTCGGAAAAAGCAGGAATTTTTAAAAAAAACACTCCCAGCTATTGGGCAGCCCAAGATATATACATCCAAAAAGAGCTCATTCGGCAAGCTCAAAAAGTTCATTGTAGTTATAAGTATGAAAAGACAGATTGGCTTATTCAAAATGACATATGGACAATGGATGAAATATCTGTTTCCCTTGAAAAAAGGAGCCTTCAAGGCCAATATCAAGAACAAAATGCAGCTTTGGCTTTAGCTGTTGTAAAAGATATTTTATCCCATCGTTTTTCTAGCGCTAAAGCTGAAAAAGGGCTTCAAAAAGCATATTGGCCAGCACGCATGCAACTCATTCAGCAAGGTGCGTATAAAAATTTGATCCCCATGCATGAATTATGGCTTGATGGTGCGCATAATCCTCATGGTGCGTATCAATTAGCCATGCATGCAAAAAAAAATTGGCAAGATCGTCCTTTATATCTTATGTTTGCTATGCTGAATAATCGTAATGTAGAAGAATGGATAAGCCCTTTTAAAAATATAATTAATCATGCGGTTACGATTCCCCTTACTTCAACCCCGAATGGCCATACACCAAAACATCTAAAAGATATTTTAGAGGGGCAAGATATTCAAACAAAAGCTTGCCATGATATGCATGCTGCGTTGTTATATTTATCTTCGTTGCCGTCTGGCCGTGTTCTTATGGCAGGATCTCTTTATATGATTGGTGATTTTTTGAAAAAGCAATGAAATAAAGATTGAATGAAAATATTATCAAAATAAATTTTCTGCTTAGGCTTATAAATATTATTATCGGCATTTTTTCAAATATAATAAAATAAGAGTATTCATATTAAAAAAGCACATTTTTATGATTTTATATTTTCATAAAAATATGCTTTTATTAAATCAGATAATGATATTATTTTAACCTTTGGTGGCTCCCATTGTGAGGCCAGCAACAAAATGTTTTTGTAGAAAAAAGAACATAATGACAGGGGGCAAAGCAGCAATAATTGATCCCATAGAGATGAGATGCCATTGAGCAATCCATCCGCCTTTGAGGTCAGCAATACCCGCTGTTATAGGCTTCCAGCTTCCGTCTTGAATAAAAACAATAGCCCAAAAGTAATCATTCCATATAAAAGTAAACTCTAATACGGCTAAGGCAGCTAAAGCAGGGCGCATCAAAGGTAAAATAATACGTGTAAAAATGATCCACTCATTCATACCGTCCATACGCGCACTTTCTATTAATTCATTTGGGAGCCTAGAGATAAAGTTACGCATAAAAAGTGTACAAAACCCCGTTTGAAAAGCGATATGAAATAAAATTAAAGCAAATACACTTAAATTAATTTCCATTCCCAATATATTTGCGGCATTAGTCAGGCCAAGAGTTTGAGTCATATTTTTTACTGGTATCATCAAAATTTGATAAGGTACAAAATTACCTGCCACAAACATAGTGAACCACCATACACCACCACGGATACGAAATTTAGCCAAGGCATACCCAGCCGTTGCAGCCAAAATAAGGCAAAAAGCAACAGAAGGGATAACAATAAGTAATGTATTAAAAAAATACCGTAACATTGATGTTGTTGAATCAGTAAATAATACAGCTTTAAGATTAAAAATAAAATTCATTGGATTATCAGGAAAAGTCCAATATTCGCCTTTTGAGACTTCTTCACCGGACCTCATTGATGTTAAAAATACAGCAAATAAAGGCATTAACCAAAAAACGAGAGAAACAATAAGAGTGACTCGATAAATGATATTATGTGCTCGGCTTGATTGTTGAATAGGTTGTGGATACATATCTATCCCTCCTCTTGTTGAATCATATGGCGGATAAAAAAGAAGATAAATACGCTCATAATTAAAAATAACACAACGGCAATAGAAGACCCATAACCGGCACGATAATTTGTAATGGATTGTTGAAAGACTTGTAGTGATAAAACTTGAGAGCGATCGTAAGGTCCCCCATTTGTCATGATAGCTATAAGATCAAAAGAACGTAATGCACCAATGATTGTTACAACGATAGCAATAAAGGTAGCGGGCGCAAGCTGGGGTAAAATAATCCCTTTTAACATTGCCAAACCTTTAGCACCATCCATCCGAGCGGCTTCGACTTGTTCATTATCAATGGATGTTAATCCGGCCAGATAAATGATGAGGCAGTAGGCTGATTGTGGCCATAATCCAGCAAAAATAATCCCAAATGTTGCTAAATTTTCATTGCCTAATATATTAAATCCATCTGGAAGAAGCCAGCCAAAAAGAATCATTAATAGGCCATTTTGCGGATCGTAAAACCATGAAAAGACCATACCAACAACAACAAGTGAGATAACAAAAGGAAAGAAAAATAAGCTTTTAGCAAGTTTTATTCCTTTGATTTTTTGATTTAAAAATAAAGCTAAAGAAAGGCCTATAACAGGGGATAGTAAAAAAAAGAGCAGCCAAAAAATATTATTTAATAACGAAATACGGATGACATCATCATCAATAAGCTCTTTATAGTTCCCAAGGCCAATATAGTTATTTGTACCAAGCCCATCTGATTCGTACAGACTTAAAGCAAAGCTGATGAAAATAGGTAAAACAACTAAAATAATAAAGAAAAATGCAGCAGGAGCCATGAAAAAATAAGGTGCGATATTTGGGTTTCTCATAGCATCAGGTATAAGATATAATGAAAATCCATAACCCATGATAAAAAGTAAAAAGATATAATGTATCCATTTTAGGTTACTAAAACCAATGGCAAAGATCATGAGAAAGCAAAGGATAATAGATAGAAGCGGTGCAAAAATTAATTTTTTATTTTGCTTGATTTGAGCATTCATAAAAAAAGCCTTCCTTATTTGAGCTAAAAGGGAAGCTGTTATTTTAAGCTTCCCTCACTTGGTGTTTTATCTGGATTACTTAACTTTATAAATCCGTTTCCGTGATTTTTCTAAGCGCTCAAGAATATTATCCATACGATCAGTTTTGACCATGAACTCTTGAAAGCCAGTCATGCCAATTTTTGCCATGTCTGGTTGAGTATCACGATCGTAAAATTGTGCGGTTCCAACAACATTAGCAAGCATTTCAGCGCCTTCAGCTAAAAATACATCATCGGCAACTTTCGCTGATTTATGGGGTGGAATTTGTAATAAAGTCATATTCAGTTTTTCTTGCACATCTTTTTGAGCAATAAATTTTAAAAGCTTACGAGCTCCTTCTTTATTTTTTGCTTTAGCCGGTATATGTATACTATCTATCGGAGCATCTTCTGCAAGTGGGATATCTGGGTTAATAATTGGGAATTGGAAAAAGCCAATTTTACCTTCTAAATCTTTAGGGAAATTCGGTGCAATAAAGTTCCCGATCAAATACATTGCAGCATCTCCATTATATAGAAAAGGCTGTGCTTCTTGCCAAGAATAATTGGCGTGATTATTAATAAAGAATCCAGAATCTAGAAGTTGCTTCCATGTCTCGAATACTTTGCGAACCTCTGGGGATAACCAAGAAATTTCACCCGATGTTAATTTTTGATGAAACTCAAGGCCATTAATACGTAAATCTAAGTAGTCAAACCAACCAGCGGCTGTCCAAAGATATTTTGTACCAATGGTAATCGGTACAATGCCTGCTGCTTTTAGCTTTTCTCCAGCAGCTAAAAACTCATCCCAAGTTTTAGGCTCTCCTTCAATACCGGCTTTTTCGAAAAGATCTTTACGGTAATATATGCCCCACTGATAGAAAGTGGCAGGGATTCCATATTGTTTACCCTCAAAACTTACAGCAGATAAAGTTGAAGCAAAATCATCTTTCATTTCATCAGTCCAAAGGTCTGAAATATCTTCAAATAAGCCTTTTTTTACAAAAACTTCCATACGGTTACCGGCATTCCAAGAGACAACATCGGGTGCGTCACTTGCTAACCATCCCCGAATAGCTGTTTTATAAGTTTCATGGTCGGGAATATTAACTTGAACTTCTGTATCGGGGTTGGCGGCTTTAAAATCCTCAATCATTTCTAACCAAGCTTTGCGTGGCCCAGGATCAGAAAAGTCACTGTTGACAATTAGCTTATCTGCCATCGCAGCTTGAGAAAGCACTAAAGAGGTCAAGCCAATAGCACTATATTTAAAAATTTGTCTAAGCATGATAAAACTCCATATGATCATTTAACTATATTTGTATTTTTTAGATATCGTACAACTAGAATAAGAAAAATGACTCTAGAATACAAGATGCGAATAGGTGTTTTTCTTAAAATCACTCCTTATTTTCGAGAATGTAAGATTTTAAGGCTTTGTTTTTCGAATATGAAAGTCAACTTCATCTATTTTATTGGGTAGCTTATGCAGAAATATATTGCGAAAAGGAAATAAAGTTGGCAATATTAAAAGCGATATACAAGTGTAGTTATTTATCAATCAAAACTATTGAATGTATATCCTCATGTCTAATTTGCGAAAGTTCAGCATTTTAGGCCATAAAATGAGTCCATCAACAAGGCCTGTTGGGGCTGCGAATGGTTAATAAGGAGAAAATAATGGCTGATTTAAAGCTAGAGAATGTAATTAAGCGTTTTGGTAATGTTGAAGTTATCCATGGCGTTGACTTAGAAGTTAAACATCGGGAATTTATCGTTTTAGTTGGCCCTTCGGGGTGCGGTAAATCAACACTTTTACGCCTGATTGCAGGGCTAGAAGAAATCACAGAAGGAAATTTATTTATTGATGGTGTGGATGTTACACAAGAATCACCATCAAATCGTGGTATTGCAATGGTTTTTCAATCATATGCACTTTATCCTCATATGACAGTCGAGCAAAATATGGGCTTTGGCCTTAAAATGGCTGGTGTTCCGGTCGCCGAAATTAAGCAGCGTGTAGCAGAAGTTGCGCGTATTTTACAATTAGAGCCTTTATTGGATCGTAAGCCAAAAGCAATGTCGGGTGGACAGCGCCAGCGTGTGGCTATTGGCCGTGCTTTGGTACGAAACCCTAAAGTCTTTTTGTTTGATGAGCCGCTTTCTAATTTAGATGCCGAGCTTCGTGTGCAAATGCGTGTTGAGATTGCCCGTCTTCACTCCGAGCTGGATGCAACGATGGTTTACGTAACTCATGATCAAGTTGAGGCGATGACTTTAGCGGATCGAATTGTTATTTTACGTAGTGGTTGGGTTGAGCAGGTTGGCTCTCCGATGGAATTATATCATCATCCGGATAATTGTTTTACGGCCCAATTTATCGGCTCACCTAAAATGAATATTTTAGATAGTCAGATTCAGGGAATTGGTGAAAAAAATGTAACAATATCATTACCTGATGGAAATAACATTACATTACCGGTTGATCCATCAAATGCCAAAGTCGGAGATCGTGTAAAATTTGGTATTCGCCCAGAGCATTGCTTTTTTAATGAAGAAGCTGAAGGGGCACCTGTAAAGGTTAAAGTTGATGTTTCGGAACGTCTTGGTGGTGAAACCTTCCTTTATGGTACATATGATAATGGTAAAAATATTGTTTTAAAGGCATCGGGAGCAGATCGTACAGAAAGAGGCTCGGAAGTTGAGCTTAGGCTTGATCCGCGCCGTTGTTATCTTTTCCATTTTGATGAGAAAGATGAAAGTAAAGGTAAGGCCTTTAAGCGTCTTGATCCAAAGATGTAAATATTATTTCGATAAAAAAAACCTCCTTAATTTTAAGGAGGTTTTTTTATGGGTGTAATTTTTAAAATCAAATCAAAAAAATTTTATAAAGGCTCACCAATACGGCGGATCTCCCAATGAAGCTCAATTCCTGTTTCTTTTTTGACTTTTGTGCGAATAAGCTCCCCCAGATCTTCGATATTTTGTGCGGTTGCATTGCCTAAATTCAATAAAAAATTACAATGTTTTTCACTAACCTGAGCATCACCTAACCGATAACCCCGTAAGCCTGCAGCATCAATTAATTGCCAAGCCTTATGGCTCGGAGGGTTGGCAAAAGTGGACCCAGCTGTAAAAACACCTTTGGGTTGGCTATCTTCGCGCTGTTTTTGTATATGAGTGATTTGCTGCCCCAGAATATGCGGGTTGTCTTTATCTTTTGCTTGTAACTGAGCCGATAGGAAAATCCAATCATCGGCTATATCGCTATGCCGATACGAAAACCCCATATCATCATAGGAGAGATTATGGATATTTCCCTGACGATCGATGGCTGTAGCCGAAAGGAAGATATCTTTGATTTCACCACCAAAAGCACCAGCATTCATTCGAAGAGCGCCACCTAAATTCCCCGGAATTCCAGCTAAAAATGAAAAGCCCGATAGCCCAAGTCCAGCGGCATATTTGGCTATACGTATATCCGATGCACCAGCATAGGCACTGATAATATGTTTTTGATGTTCGATTGTCGAAAAAAATTTTCGTAAACGAATAACAACACCTCGAATACCACCATCACGGATTAGCATGTTAGAGCCAAGACCCAAAATTGTTATCGGGATCTCTTGGGGGCAATTTTGTAAAAAATATTGTAGCTCATCTTGATCTTTTGGATCAAAAAGAACATCCGCATTCCCGCCGACTTTAAACCAAGTGCGCTTTGCTAAAGGAGAGTTAAAGCTGTATTTTCCTTTAAGATCTAACTGGCTAAAAAGTTTTTGATAATTATACATTATTGGCTCTTATCAAGAGCTTTAAGATGAGCCGGTAGACCATTTGCCCAAGTAGAGATAGAACCTGCGCCGAGGCAAATAACCAAATCGCCTGATTCGGAAATATCACTAATTTTTTGTGCAAGCTCAGATTCATCATGTAAGCGTTTTACGGATCGGTGCCCGTGAGCGATCAGGCCTTCGGCTAAATTATCGGCATTGAATCCTTCGATTGGGCTTTCACCAGCATCAAAAACATTTGCAACAAAAACATGATCCGCATCGTTAAAACATGTACAAAAATCTTCGAATAGATCTTTTAAGCGACTATAACGATGGGGTTGGATCACAGCGATAACCTTACCTTTACGTGTACCATCTTTATCTCTTAAAGCGTCTCGGGCAGCACCTAAAACAGCAGAAATTTCAACAGGGTGGTGAGCATAATCATCAATGATGGAAACACCATTGACTTCTCCTGTTTTTGTAAAGCGGCGTTTAACGCCATTAAAGCTAGCCAGAGCTTCTTTAATAATATTTAGGTCTATACCCATATTTTTACAAACAGCGATAGCCGCGCAAGCATTTTGGATGTTATACATGCCAGGCATTGGTAAACTAAAACCTGTATGAAGCTCTTCATTGTTATTTTCTCGAATATAAACATCAAAGGTTGCCCCATTATGGGTATTTTCAGGATTTTTTGCACGTATATCGGCCTGAGGAGAAAAGCCATAAGATATAATACGTCGATCGGGGTTACGTCCAATCATCGATTGAACCTCATGATGATCAATACATAAAGCCGCATAGCCATAAAAGGGGATGTTATTAACAAATTTATCAAAGGCATTTCGCAAGCTATCAAAATCGCCATAATGATCCAAATGCTCCGGATCTATATTTGTGACTACGGCAACAGCAGCCGGAAGACTTAAAAATGTGCCATCACTTTCATCGGCTTCGGCAACGAGCCATCTCCCTTGCCCAAGGCGAGCATTGGAGCCAAGAGCATTCAGAATCCCTCCATTAATAACCGTTGGGTCTTCATGGGCATATTCTAATATGGTTGCGATAAGAGATGTTGTGGTTGTTTTTCCATGGGTTCCACCAACGGCAATAGACCATTTTAAGCGCATCAGCTCAGCAAGCATTTCTGAGCGGCGAACAATAGGGATACGCCGCTTTCGAGCCTCTTTATATTCAGGATTATCCGGTTTAACCGCCGATGAAATAACAATATATCGTGCCTCGCCTAAATTACGGCCATGATGCCCTACGGAAATCGGAATGCCTAAATGACGCAAGCGCTGAACATTTGCCGATTCTTTTAAATCGGATCCTTGTACAGTATAGCCTAAATTATGTAAAATTTCGGCAATACCACTCATGCCGATTCCGCCAATACCCACAAAATGTAATGTACCAATGGTAAAAGGAAGTTCCATCGTTATTAATCCTTTATATTAGATATATTGTAATATTATTTTGACAATTTGTTTTGTTGCATCCCGCTTTGCATTTTGCTCCGCCGCTTGGCTTGCGGTGCTTAATCGTTCGGGTTGAAAAACAAGCATTTTTAAGTAATGTGCTAATTGTTCCGGTCTGATCTCATGCTCACGAACAACCCAGCCGCAACCTTGATGCTCTAAATTTATTGCATTAAAATATTGGTGATCATCAACCGCATGAGGATAAGGGATCATGATAGCCGGTAGCCCAACAGCTAAACATTCACTTAAGCTCGAAGCACCCGCACGGCCAATATATAAATGGGCATGAAGCATTTTCTCCGAAATATCCTTAAAAAAAGGAGAGAGCTCATATTGTGCATTGGTTTTTTTCCAAAGGGTTTTTGCCTCGCTGGTATCTTCCTTACGGACTTGCTGAGTTATAAAAATATATTTTTGTAACGTCTCAGGTAAAAGAGCAATAGCTTGAGGAATAAGCTGTGTGAAAAAATGGGCTCCTTGACTACCACCGATCACAAGAAGATTAAACTTTTTTGTTTTGTGATAATTACGAATAGGCTCCTGTAAAAAAGCATCTCTCACAGGTGTTCCAACCCAAACAGGGGTGGTCTCTGGGGGGCATTTTTTGACATTTTTGAAACCACTCATAATTTGCCGAGCATGTTTGGATAATATCTGATTAGCTCGCCCTAAAACAGCATTTTGTTCATGAATGATGTAAGGTGTTCGTGTATATTTAGCAGCCCAAAGAGGCGGAACAGAAGCAAACCCGCCAAACCCAACAGCAATAGTGGGTTTATTCTTTTTAAACCAATGATAGGCTTGCCAACTACCCGCCATAAGGGATAATGCCCCCTTGATTTTAGAAAATAAAGAGCCTGAAGCAATGCCACCACCGGAAAATCGGATAATATTAAGGTGAGGATGTTTTGCTAAGTCTGAAAAATTTTTCCCTCTTTTATCGGTTGTAATGGCAACATTAAAGCCTTGCTCCAAAAGTTCCCAAGCAACAGCTTCCGCAGGGAATAAATGCCCCCCAGTTCCTCCTGCAGCTAAAACAATCAATGCTTTTTCATTCATTATAAATATCCTCTGTATCCCAAGGCCTTTCTCTGGTTAGAGCTAACAATATTCCGGCTAATATGGCAAGCGCTAATGTTGATGACCCACCATAGGAGATAAAAGGCAACGTAATACCTTTCGGTGGGATGATATTGAGCGTGGAAGCAAGATTAACCAATGCTTGTAAGGCAAATAAAGCACTTAAGCCTGCGACGGCGATCATAACAAATTGATTATTCTGCTGTTTTGCACGGATAAAGCTACGAATAACAATAAAAGCAATGAGAGTGATAATGATCAGGCAAAAAATCAATCCAAATTCTTCACCGATAACGGCAAAGATATAATCGGTATGGGCATCGGGAAGGTTGAGCTTAGCACGGCCTGCGCCTGGGCCTAATC
>JARDVA010089361.1:0-11646 GCA_030265315.1 Mopalia swanii
TTCCAATCTGCAGAAGACCGGCCCCGAAGTGGTAGACCTCGCATAACAACTGCAGCACAAGATCGCTACATCCGGGCAGTGATTGCATGCAGCTCACGGTGGGCACACAAGGTACTGACTTCAGCGCCCTCGCGCGGCGCTTTTCGGTGACGAATACGCCTCCGCTGCCGTCGGTCCATAGCGAGAACAGTACCACATACTTGTACCAACTTTAACTGTGCTACCCCCAAAAATTACTGAATTAGCCCACTTTCTATTAAAGAGATAATTCTATTAATATTTCGCCCATGCGTTTCTTTTTTGACAGACTATATGTAGAATAAATGTAGAAGTGATAAAACGGCTTGCCATAATCTGATGTGTCTAACTGCACCTGTGTTGCAAAAGACTCACATAAAACAGGAACTGCCCACTGAGCCAGTTTATTAAATAATTTTGACAAAAATACAGTGAAACCCAAGCTATATTAAGTAACCAAGGCAGCCAATTTTTTGGTGTGAAATTCTGATTCTTCCGTAATCGCAAAAATTCATCATTTGCATGTCCTTTAAATGGCTTGCAAAGTACTTATTTTCTGGACAAAAGTTTTGATATAGGATTTAATGTAACAGTTCACGACAGACGTACCACGAAATACTATAATGTACCACAGATTACCACGGAGGTACAAAGTACCACAGTTCACAATAAACGTATTACAACATAATACAAAGTACCACAGTTTGCCATAGAGATAGCATAACATATTACAATTTACCACAAATGTTTCACAGAGTTACCACAGATTACTACAATATACCACAGTTTATCATATATGTAGCATAAGGTACTACAGTGTACCACAGTTTATGTAAGGCATACAAAAGGGAGATCACCCTTGGCGCGTTCTTCTTGACTGCAGGACTGGAATATCGTCAGTCAGACGTCATCCCTTGTACTGACTACAACGTTTAAAGTGACTCAACGTTTGTTAGTTTATTCCCTGCAGGTAAGAATGAGCAAAGTCATATTTTACTCTTTATTGAATATGAAAACACTTAGAAATTATTTGTTGTACTTAATTGTTATAGGCCAAGTCATAAATTTAAATATTTTCAACTTTTGCATTTTGCACATTTGCTTTGCCTGTGATTGAATGCAGACGACTATGTCACTCAGTGGCGGGAAACTGTCTGAATGCACGAACGCTCATCGGAATTTGAGAGGATATTAATATAATTATACCATTTCTGAATATTAATATGATTTAAATAGTTAATAGAAATAATGTAAAGCAGCGATATGTGGAAATACTAAATGTAAAGGCATTTAGTCAAAACTGTTCAAGGATCGGCTTATTTTCAAAAACTATGGAAAAGCGTACGTGTCATTTATTCAGACTGTTTCCAAATAAATACTATTCTAAGACATTTTCTCAGGTTACTATATGGAAACCTATAGGCTACAACGTTATCTAATTTATTTTCTAGTCATTGTCTAAATGCTAGACCAGTGTTTAACATTGTTTATTTTGTACTCAAAGTGTGTCAGATTGTGATAAATTGCGCCCAAGCCAATTGCAGTGTCTAACATGAATATATTGTTATTTTGTCAAATAACGTTATTCTAGTACTCTTACTGTTCTTTACTTAAAATGTATGGAAGCCCATAATCGCCATAATGTTTGGAATGTTACTAAAAATAACATAACATGATTGAGTTAATAAGTATAGTTATAATCTATGGACGTTTATAGTTGCCATAATGTTTGGAATGTTATTGAAAATAAATAACTGTAGTAAAATCTATGGAAGCCAATAATAGCCATATTGTTTGGAGTGTTCTTAGAAATAAGAATGAATGTTTGAATTAACAACTAGTCGTTTCAAACAATGTTATACCATTATTGTAATGTCAGTCAGACGTGATCCCGTGTACTTAATACAACGTTCAAAGTGATTCAACGTTTGTTTGTTTATTCCCTGCAGGTTACACCATTCCGCTTGTTTGGCCAAGCGTATCTTAACCTTAATTGAACGAGTCTGGCCGTGACATTTGGCGAGCTTGCCAGGATTATTAAGAGGTACTACTGTGGATATTTAGACTACAATGGCGAACCAGATGCAGGTGGAAGAAAAACAAATGGAACTATACAGGATGCTGTATGAACAAAGTCGTGACAAACTTATTTTGTTACTGGATTATCTAGATTTAAAAGAAGACACAAAACTTAAGTAGACCAATGCTTGTGAAAAAAATAATACATTACTTAGAATGTGACAAGGTCATCGAGGCTAGTGACAGTGGACTATCCATATATGTGACAATTTTGAATCTCCTACAAGTTGAAAATGAGGACCCTGTAAGTAGCCCACAAATGGTAACCAGCACTTAGGGAATAACTGGTCAGCCAACATTGTCTAACCTAAGTTATAAAATAAAGATCTCAAAATATATGGACGGATTGGTGAACCTGGTCAAATAGACAAACTGACTTATATTAACCTTACACATCAGCTTGAGGTAGCCATGGTAAAGGCTATGCAGATAAAGATATAATAATGGCTGTAATAAGATCAATCACTCCAGGCTTAGGTTTTCGAAGCTACTTAGAATGCAGATATCAATCCGGTATGGCAATTGCTGAATTAAGAACAATTCTTAGATTTCATTTTGACGAGAGGGAAGCATCTGACTTATATACAGAGTTAACCAATGCCACTCAAGGTCAAAGAGAGACGGCACAGAATTTTCTTGTACGCTGTTTAGATTTACGACAAAAAATTCTTGTATTTAATATGACCCTACAGTCCTACACTTGCTAAAAACTCATTTCTTCAATCGCTGGAAACCGGCTTAAGGAGTGAAGCAATACGCAATTACCTGATTCCGTTCTTGCGTAATAAAAATGTTACTGACGATGTACTATTCTCAGAGATGAACAAAGCAGTTTCTTTGGATACTGAAAGACGAAAGAAGACTGGTCAATTAAAACCAAATGTTAGAGTGGCAGCCATATCTTTTGGTAACCAGGAGGACGAGATGGAGGGTAACCCAATATCAACACAGGTAACCAGTAAACCACAGAAGGGCCGCTTAATGGATGAGATCGCAGAGATGAAGGTGGAACTGGCCAGCATTAAATTGCCGATAGCAGAATCAGCCCAACAAGAACAAGATGCTTCAAACTATCGAGGGAGACGAGTCAACCGACCCCGTGGCTGTTCGGATTGTAGGAGAAGAAATCGAGGACGAGACTGTGATCATTTTTTTTGTGTGGTTCCAGAGATCACTGGAGAAATGACTGTTTACACAACCAACGATCGTGAAACGAAAACCGGTCACGGCAGAGGGACGAGCAGTGATCGACTTAACTGGACAGTCCGACAAAAGTAAACGTTTTGTTTCAAAGAAAATCAATAAAACTCAAAACTGTTCAGATAACTCTGAAGTGAACATCAGTGAAATGAAGGTAAATGAGGCTGTAAGTCATTCCAAAAAAGCAAACAAAATTGGTCAAGCTTATAGGTAAGAGATGTGTGGTAAGTTTATATATAAATGACCACAAATTTAATGCCCTCTGGGACACAGGAGCCCAAGTTTCGATTGTTTCTGAAGCATGGCTTAGCCACAATCTGCCCCAAGCTGTTATTAATGACATTAATACATTGATTGACCAACCAAACTTAAATTTGTGTGCAGCAAATGTCACTAAGATACCATATAAAGGTTGGACGGAAGTTGTCATACAGCTTGAGGAGGGTTCTGGTTTGAGTCAGGCTTTAAATGAACCAATTATTGGTTACAATGTTATTGAGCAGTTTATCACTAAATGTTCACCTGACACACCAAACATCCTTTCTTCTCTTAGTAAAACACTCATAGGGCTCAATAAACAAAAGAACCAAGCATTACTAAATATACTTCAAACAAATACAACAACAACATTTTGCCCTGTCAAAACATCAAAACACAAAACAGTTATACGAGCAGGACAGGAGAGTAATATCAAATGCTTTGTTCGACCAGGTGTAACTAGGGAGAGTGGACAAAATTACGTGTATGTTCGAACCGGAACTCGACTCAACCCTATCTAAGAGACTTTTAATCATGAAAACTGTAGTCACAATAGCTGGGGGAAATAGCTGTAACGTCACCATTCCTGTGTTTAATAATTCCAACAAAGACATTGTGCTGCCTGGTAAGTTGTTGCTTGGAAGCCTTCAGCAAATAAGAACTGTTTTTCCTTTCAACTGTGAAAAAACGGACAACATCCCCAGTATCAACAGTCTGTCTGTTAGTGAGTCACTTTCTTAAAAAAATGACAACAGCTCATGGTTACCTGATATAGATCTGAGTTCACTTTCGTTGGACCAGCAAGAGAGAGTTCGAGCCATGTTATTGAAAGAGTCTAGTGCATTTTCAAAGGATGATTCTGACATAGGTTGTATACCCAATTTAAAGTTAGACATTAAATTAAAGGATGGTGAACCAGTGAGAAAGTCGTATATATCTATAGCACCACCTCTCTCTGCTGAAGTAAAAGCTTATCTTCATGATTTAATTGAGAAGGAATGGGTTGTCAAGTCTTCCTCTCCTTATGCCTCTCCGATGGTGTGTGTTACAAAACGCGACAGTGCGCTCAGACTCTGTATAGATTATAGGGAAGTTAATAAGAAAACAATATCTGACAGACAATCTATTCCTCGCATACAAGATGTTCTGCAAAATTTGGGTGGATGTTTGTGGTTTTCTACCTTGGATCAAGGTAAAGCATATCACCAAGGTTACATGACTAAATCATCAAGACCTGTAACTGCTTTTGTGACTCCGTGGGGTTTATTTGAGTGGGTCAGAATTCCTTTTGGCCCTATGAATGCTCCTGCAGCCTTCCAGAGAAGCATGGAAGAATGTCTCTCTGGCTTGACGGATGATATGTGTATGCCATACATAGATGACATTTTGATTTACAGTCGAAATTTCACAGAACACGTCAGTCATGTCAAACAGGTTTTACAACGTTTACAAGAACATGGAATCAAACTGAAACCGAGAAAGTGTCATTTTTTTAAGAGGGAAGTTCGATACCTTGGTTTGCTTGTGACATCAGAAGGGTATAAGTAGATCCGGCAGACACAGAAGCCATACAAACACTGAAAACCAAAACACCACAAAATATGGGAGACGTCAGACGTGTACTCGGTCTGTTGGGGTATTACAGAAAGTGCATCAAGGATTTCTAACGTCTAGCCAAACCTTTGTATGAACTTATGAAATCTGATCCTATCCCAAAACCGGAAGTGGAAAAAAGAGAGGAAAAAAGACAAAGCACAAGGGTGGACAAGTTTTGTCCAGTA
The DNA here is from genome assembly GCA_030265315.1 of Mopalia swanii. Classification (NCBI taxonomy): domain Eukaryota; kingdom Metazoa; phylum Mollusca; class Polyplacophora; order Chitonida; family Mopaliidae; genus Mopalia; species Mopalia swanii. Next base: position 5,337 of record JARDVA010089361.1, read on the forward strand.
AGCATGTTAAATGGACATTTAATCACGAAGTACTATTGGAGCAACTACTAGATTGTTTGGTTAAGCCTCCTCTTATGATGTATTCAAATTTTGATAAACCCTTTGTCCTCCACACAGATGCATCTGAACAAGGACTGGAAGCCGTGTTGTACCAGCATGATGATTGTGGAAAATTGAAAGTTGTAGGATATGGATCAAGGACGCTTACCAATGCAGAAAGGAACTATAAGCTCCATTCTGGAAAATTAGAATTCTTCGCTCTCAAATGGTCCATCACTGACAAATTTAGGGATTAGTTAAATATGCTCCTAGCTTAACTGTATACACAGATAACAATCCACTAACATATGTCTTAAGTACAGCAAAACTAAACGCAACAACATATCGTTGGATAGCTGAACTTGCTGATTTCAATTTTGTCATCAAATATCGCCCAGGAAAGAGTAACATTGATGCGGATACATTATCACGCCTACCACCATCAATGGAGGATTACATAGACTCCTGTACAAATAATTTTTCCGGTGACAGTATTGGAGCCTGTATGACAACTGGATTCGCCATCATTACGTGCCTTCGCACGTAATGATGGCGAATCTGCTTGGGTTTCTGCCTTCACCTGTGACACAACTGTGAATACTATAGATAACAACATAAGAATTCCAATACCAGAAGTTACACCAGTAGTATTAAAAAATTCCCAACAAGAGGATCCTGTCTTTGGGAATCTTCTGAAGTACATAAAGTCTTGCAAGAAACCACAACTGAATTTAATGCTAAAGTCAAAAGAACACCCAGAAACCATCAGTCTCTTATATCAATGCAAAAAGCTTATAGTTGGTTCTGATGGTATTCTTCAAAGAAAACTACAGGACAGAGAACAGATCGTCTTACCCCAAAAGTATCGTCATCTAATTTACCCCGAGCTGCATGAACAAATGGGACACCTAGGTTGTGATAGAGTTATTTCCCTTGTACGAGATGGTTTCTTTTGGCCGCATATGCAAAAGCACATTGAACATTTTATAACAAAGGTGTGCTCCTGTGTAAAGCAAAGACGACCTAATGTATCACAGCGTGCCCCTATGAAGTCAATCTCTACATTCTCACCTTTTGAACTGGTGTCCATGGAGTTTCTGCACTTAGAAAAGAGCAAAGGTGGATATGAGTACATCCTAATAGTAATGGATCATTTTACCAGATTTGCGCAAGCATGATATCCTACACGCAACAAATCAGCAAAGACAGCAGCAACAAAACTGTTTGATGATTTCATTCTAAGATTCGGTTTTCCTCAGAGGATTCATCACGATCAGGGAGGGGAATTGAAAACAATCTCTTTAATCACCTACAACACTTGTCTGGTGTTTCAAAATCCTAAAAGACCCCCTACCACCCAGAAGAAAAAGGTCAGGTAGAACGGTTTAATTCCACCCTTCTCAGCATGTTACGAACATTACCAGAGAAACAGAAAAGTAATTAGAAGAATTCGTTGAACAAAGTAGTTCATGCTAATAATTCCACAAAAAATGAAACAACCGGATACTCCCCATTTTACTTGCTCTTTGGACGCTCTCCACGATTACCGATAGACCTAGCCTTTAATGTAAGAATTGGCGCACACTTTGATGAGTTTTGCTGAGAAATGGCGGAGAGATATGCAAGAGGCATACAAAATCGCTTCGGAAAATGTCCACAAATCTTCAAAACGTAACAAAGAACGAGATGCAAAGAAATTTCATTCTTGTGCTTTGGAAGTCGGTGACCGTGTTTTGGTAAAGAATGTTACTCCTAGAGGAGTTCCACAGAAATTACGTTCATATTGGGAAGAAGCCATCCATGTTGTAATTCAAAGAATAGGAGATGATAGTCCTGTGTACAAATTGAGACCAGAGAGAGGAAGTGGTCGCGAAAGAGTTTTACACCGAAGCTTGTTACTACCATGTGACTGCATGCCAGTTGAACCCAACACAACAGAGAAACGTTTAATTAGAAAGCCTAAAAAACGTATTAAATTGCCTGAAACCTGCGATTCCCAAACTGATGATTCGTCATCAGAGGAAGAAGTCAGTTGGCAAACTCATCACCATTCCAATAAGGAATTAGAGCAAGTTATCCTATCTGACACAACCTTGGATGTACAGGATATGTTGACAGAATCTGATGAACACAGAAACTCTGATCAGGATAATACTTCTCCAGCTGTCTCTGAGAGACCACAACGAGACAAACACCCACCTGTGACTACGACTTATGGCTCTCTTGGAGACCCAGTTTTTCGACGTTAAGGAGAAGTAAACAGGTTTATATATTATTCACCATGTACTCCACAACACTGCATTTCTCATAACATGGCACTTAATTATCCACCACATAGTGCACATACCACTGCATATAATACCCAGACTCACAACAGGCCACTCAAACCACCACCTAGTGCACATACAATTACACATAATACCTAGCACCCACCACCATCCATAATGTACATTCCCCAGAACTGGTGCCCACCCTTGAATACTTTCACCGGTTATTCACCTCACAGTCATTACATGCTCAGTTATTATATGTTGTTAAATGTTATGACTTGCTCTTAACATGCATTTTGAATTCTAGTTGAATGGTTACTATATAACCAAGTTTGCGCTCTGTATTGAGGCTTTGCCTCTAGGACTACAATTTTTGCACAGATTTTCAGGAAATTTTCTGTTGTAACATTTTGCAGTTTATGCTTGAGTAGATATTTTCTTGTGAACTTCCTGAGCAATCCAAATGTCAAATATAATGCATAGTCGGTTTAAAATGTAATGTAAAATTTTGTTGTGTCGGGGACGACACTATTTTTGGAGGGGGAGAATGTAAGGCATACAAAAGGGAGAACACTCTCCTTGACGTATAAATTTCATGATACGGTTAAGTCCCTTTGCGCGTTCTTGTCTGCAGGACTGGGATATGGTCAGTCAGACGCCATCCCTTGTACTGAATACAACGTTCAAAGTGACGCAACGTTTGTTTGTTTATTCCCTGCAGGTAAGAATGAGCAAAGTCATATTTTACTCTTTATTGAATATCAAAACACTTAGAAATTATTTTTTGTACTAAATTGTAAAATGCCAAGTCATCAATATAAATATTTTCAACTTTTGCATTTTGCCCATTTGCTTTGCCTGTGATTGAATGCAGACGACCATGTCACTCAGTGGCGGGAAACTGTCTGAATGCACGAACGCTCATCGGAGTTTGAGATGATATTAATATAATTGTACAATTTCTGGATATTAATATGATAAAATAGTCAATAGAAATGATGTAAAGCATCGATATGTGGAAATACTTAATTTAAAGGCATTTAGTCAAAATTGTCCAAGGATCGGCTTATTTAAAAAAATATGGAAAAGCGTACGTGTCATTTACCCAGACTGTTTCCAAATAAATACTATTCTGAGACATTTTCTCAGGTTACTATAGGAAAACCTATACAACGTTATCTAATTTATTTTCTAGTCATTGTCTAAATGCTAGACCAGTGTTTAACATTGTTTATTTTGTGATATTAGTATTTAGTACTCAAAGTCTGTCAGATTGTGATAAATTGCGCCCAAGCCACTTGCAGTGTTTATTAATGAAGAATGACTAAGCAGTTGTTTATCTAAAATGAATATATTGTTATTTTGTCAAATAACGATATTCTAGTTCTCTTACTGTTCTCTTCTTAAAATGTATGGAAGCCCATAATCGCCATAATGTTTGGACTGTTATTAAAAATAACATTACATGATTGAGTAAATAATTATAGTTATAATCTATGGAAGTTTATAGTTGCCATACTTTTTGGAATGTTATTAAAATTAACATTACATGTTTGAGTAAATAACTATAGTTAAAATATATGGAAGTTTATAGTTGCCATACTGTTTGGAATGTTTTTAAACATAACATTACACGATTAAGTAAATAACTGTTGTAAAATCTATGGAAGCCAATAATAGCCATATTGTTTGGAGTGTTCTTAGAAATAAGAATGAATGTTTGAACTAACAACCAGTCGTTTCAAACAATGTTATACCATTATTGTAATGTCAGTCAGACGTCATCCCGTGTACTTAATACAACGCTCAAAGTGAATCAACGTTTGTTTGTTTATTCCCTGCAGGTTACACTATTCCGCCCGTTTGGCCAAGCGTACCTTAACCTTCATTGAACGAGTCTGGCCGTGACATTTACCATAATTTTACTATAGATTTTTGTGGTAAACTATGGTACATTTTCATAAGGGTATACCAGAGTCAATAAAACCTTCTAGTTGGCGAGTGAAGAAGTTGTCTTTTGGAATAGCTGAATTAATTGCTACTCGAGTAGATTGAGTAATTGTACGATAGAAATAATAAGACATGAGATGCAGGAATTGTTGCGTTGGGATGTGTTGTTGTGATTTAAGTAGATCGATATTAAACTCCCCTAAAACAATGCAAGTTTTCATTTCGGGTTTGACTTTTGACAAAGCCGTCCATTGCAGGATTCCCTAGATGTTTAAAGGCACACTTAAACACAAGTTGAATTCAACTGAAATGCTTTGAGTACTTATACTCATCACTACGTCTGTCACTAATGCAATTATTGATACTAGGGTTTGGTACTTGGCTGCTTTGTCAGTCTGTGTCTACGCAGACACCTCTTCTGGGGTAGAAATTGTGCACACAATCGGCTTCGGGCGTGTTGTCCTGTCCGGGATAACAGTTGTCTCCGTGGCAGTTGGTCTAGGCCAGCTATCTGGAGGAAGTGCTCGTTGAGAGGGAGCAATAATTATAGATTTTTTTTCTTTCTAAATTTGACAATTTTTAGAGCTGCTGAATATGAGAACTTTTCAGTCATTTCAACGTACTGTACTCTGTTAGCTTCTGTTTTACCGGACACCCACCTTACACGACTGGAACCACCTCACAGTTGCACCACTGGGGATTGTCATTCTTACTGCAACCGGAGATTTTCTCCACACCATGAGAAGTGAATCCTCCCCTTAGCCTCAACCATGTGACCAAGACGTTGGCAACGGAAACAACGAACAACTCGCACTTTAAACAATTCGTAACCAATATAAATTTAATTTGGTAGATCATCGGAACTAAATGATAATAGAACAGAAGTGGTCATAATTGGGTCCTTTGTCAATCGTTTTAATAATACTAATAATGGTTGCTTTATATTGTAAAATTCTTTGATCTATTCAGTTCGCCAAATGTTCAGAAACGCCACTGATAACCCCACGAGAGGTGGACGACTATCAGCTCTACATTTAATGTCAACGTTTATGATTGAGGCTAAACCATGTAGAGATTTTATTTGTTTTGCATTATAACATTCCATAACTAATCTGCAAGAAGTGATTTTCTTTACTTTTTTATACCGCACCTGCCTTTTAAATCAAGGCTTTGGCAAACTTCGGACGTTGAATTTGATAATCGATCCCCTGCCAGCGGGAGACATCAGAACTGTCATGTCATTTGCCGTGGTTGTTATGCCTGTGTCAGCCCTGGACTTGTTGTTGGTTTCGGAGTCTTGAACTACCAGTATTCGCTTTCGTTCCACTTTGGCATATTGAGCTGATGTCTGGTCTATATCATCGACTCCGAGTCCGAGCACTGAGGCGACCAGATAGATGACCCGTCAGTCATGACGGACCACTCGTTGTTATTACTCTCTGACCTTTGGCCCTGTCCGGACTACAGTATTGTTTTGAGTGACGTCTGCACACCCCAGCTTTGGCAAATTAAATATAGTAGTTCAGTGCAGATTGCACTGCACCAAACACGGATATAGAGAAATTGACCAGGTGAATTAATTTCAACAAATCAAAGAAAATGACTTGATACCTTAAATACAACAAAACAGCTATGCTGTTGAACGTCAACAGGATCGTGCTCTAGCAAACATCGAGTTACGCATTTGCAAGATTTTAGTCAACATAGTTCTTCTTAGAGGGCCAGTTGGACAGATAAATATTTGGGCAATGTAATTGGGAAATATATATAAGAAATGTTAATCTTGTAAGGTAACATAATCCAATATATTTGTAATATATACAACATTGATAAATTATGGTTTTATTTCATTCCGGCGCAGGAACACTCCCATTCGGACATATGCGAGATTACAGCTGACCAAGGAATATGATATGGATTTTGATTTTATAATTGATAGACATACTAAATAGAATATTACACAAAAGGGAAAGGCAACTGTTTTTCGACCTACACTTATTATTTTTATTGCATATTTTCAAAGACAAACATCAGTATTGCACTCGCATTTG
>JARDVA010089472.1:0-11645 GCA_030265315.1 Mopalia swanii
ATTAACGAAAAGCTTCTAACTTCGGCTTCTTCAGAAAAATAAGTATAACTCATTTGATTCTGTAATTACAAAAAAAATCCTTATTTTGGGCGCTAGTGGCTCTTTAAATGACAAAAATTACAGTTTTTAGATCCAAAATGAAACGTTTGGTATATTGTCTCAGTTCAATTTATTTCTCTTTTTGGTGTAAAATGCCTGGGGTGCTACTGATTGCAACTGTCTTCAAAACAGCCACGACTAGATGATATGATGTTTTCGAACAATGACGTTTAGGTCGAAAAAAAAACAGTTGTCTTTTCTTTTAAGTTAGTTTGTGTCAGATTTTAACCTTACTAGAGTATAAATTCGCCAAAATTCTATTAAACAGACAGTCAATATATGTCTGTTAAATGCCTGCCGTTTTACTGTTAACACCGAAAACAAAACAGTATTATGTCGAGATGTAAGCTTACATTGGCAACTCATAACAGGTCGGCCATCTGGCTAAGGGCAGTTTGTTGGAAGAGTAACAATGCTGTTTTAACTAAGGGGGTCATATAAGTGAAACCCCCTTAAGCACAGCGTTAGATACTAATGAATCAATCATTACAGGTCGAGTTTAAGACTCATTGAAAATGTGTATGTGAAAGTTTTTCTGTGTTATTAGATGATTCGCCGAACCGAAAAAAATGTGATCAATCTTTAAGGATCAATATGATATTCCGAAATTATCACCTTCATGGGATGTCAGAGATATATTTCATTAATTTGAGGTAAGTTTGTTATTGATAGGTGTTAATTAGTATAACCAGGTGGGTGGGTGTTCGGGGTATAATGACGTCACATCCATTATCTACCAGTAACGCTCTGCACACCTTAACTTTTTTTGTTGAATAATGCTTTTCGGTTTCCTCACAGTTTACGTTTTGGGGCTCTAATGGTGTAGGCACCAGTTATTTCCTTCCTTAAGCTATACTATAGCACCACTAGAGAGCATTAAAACGATATTCAAAATGGCAAAAACATTTTGAAAGACAATACATATGACAACTACAGCCCTGAAGTTTGTGGGACTCTGAGTGCACATGGTTCCTTGAGATAGCTTGGTTACGTGGCCACCATGCACTGCTTTTTGGTGCCAGATCCGAAGGGGTCATAGGTTAAAGTCCCGTGCTGTTATCCATTTGCAATACATTCTGAACCAGTATTTCTTCTAAATAACAATCTCTGGCTGAGGGCAGTTCGTTTGAAGAGTATAGCAATGTTGTCTTTACTTAGCACTGGATAACAATTACCTTTCAAACATTATGGAAACGCATCACATCTTGGCTATGCCAGTGTCAATTATTGTTGGAATACACCGCCATCATATAAATGAAAAACCCCTAAGCACGACGTAAAACACCAATCAATCAATCAATCCTCTAAATAACACTATTTAATTTTAAAAGCACAATATTCTATCGAATTTTGATGGTAAATCGAGTGGAAGTAATGCATTGTTCAGTTGTTGTTCTACAAAGATTAAGGAATCTGTCTATTTATCGAGAGTACCGGAGTAAGCCCAAATAATAATTTATCTTTCAAAGCAGTCTTTGTCAAATGTCTTCACTATCTAGAATTTGGTTGTCACTGAGGAAAGTTTGGTAAGCCAAATTGAAGGTTTTACTTTTCTACCTTTCAATCATATCATATTCAAACATTTTCTATCCTTAATGGATTTACCTCTGTTAATATCCTTACATCGCAAACGGAACGGACAATTTGTGGTTCTTGTTAGTAATAATCACTGTTGATTTTGTCAGACATTTTAGCAGTTGTATGGTGAATTCCATGTATTCTGGGATATTTTGACGTAATCTGGGTCTATTTTAAGAGCACTAATCAGCAGTTCTGAGACCTCTATTTGATCACCATGCTGCTTATGGTCTCTACCAGGTCCGCGTCCCACTGACAATTATGCTGACCAGATATTACGGTCATAACAGCATCACGTGAGACGAAATGCTGTAGTTATGTCCACGGGAATGAAGTAACGAAAAAGATCGATATGGGCAACGGGGAGATTAAACTTAAACTAAATAAGATTTTTTGAAAACTACTGTGTCTTTTATAACCCTGCAAACGAACCGCTGTGAAGTTTGAAGAAAGTTATTATGAATAACAGAAACTTACGTAAGACAACTACTGACTAGTTTAAACTCATACGGCATTTTCCAGTAATTCAACGCAGGCTGTGAATTTGGATATAAATAGCAAAGGCGCAAACATTAATTGACACGTTTGGGTCGAAACTGTTAATAAAAATCAAGCCGGGGCATGTGTTGCCTATCGAATTAATTTCCTTTCCGTAGACTCCGATAAAATATTTTGAAAAAAAAAACACTATGTAAATTTGAGATTTTAAGTACACTAGTCTTTGTACTAACCAATAACAACGAAAATGAGATTTAACTACCTTTAGTCAGTCTTCGGAGGGGATTTGGTTGTATACTTTATACTTTTAAATTACTCCATCTATTTAGCAATGGTGTTCTTAGGTGGATTAAAAGTGACAATTGCTACACCTTATTAACTTTGCATTGACATTCTCGAAATTCTTTTGGTTACATTTAAGTGTTCTACTAAAGATACAATTGATCAAACAGGCTTTGGCAAAATTCAATACTTTTATTCTTCTGCTCGTGTTTGTCCCTTTTATTTTGAAGAACAGTCCTACTTTGACGACCGAAAATTCCATTTTATCATTCTCTGTATGGCAGATTTGAGAGGAAAACATAAGGGATATACATTACAGAGCTTCTGTACAATAATAAAGCGGAGTGAGAATTTACCCATTTTCGTTCCTATTTTTACTCGCAGAATTTGACATTATGCTATCTCATAAATTCCTGTACTAAGACCAATGATATTATTACCAAGTCCAAGTTCAAGTTCTTTATTAACGTGATCATGTTTGATCCTTGTTACATATTATATATCAAATACTGGCCAACACTTTATGGTGTACACCTTGTAATGGTTGTTATTCTTATGTTGAATTCATATCTCTGGATATAAAACCTGTTGGCTTGAAGATTTTGTCTGTCATACTAAATGATCAGTTTGCATCCCACAGCATGGTTAGAAATCTCTTGTTTGACCTTCCGAGTCGTGCTGGAGATTATTTGACTCTCACGGGGGGACCTTTGGTCTTGAACGAGATGTCCCCTTTGGTCCCAGGCATCTGTGAAGAAAACCCGCTATGGAAGGACAAACTGTCCATTTAACACTATTCCTTGCTTAAATACGGTGGAAAACCGAGAGTGAGCCTCCAAAACAATACCACCACGATTGCCGGAGCCACATTATGCGGCTCACTCATACACCCGAGGACGTCAGACGGACTAAAATATGTATTTGTGCGAGAAGTTTAGACATTTGATATTTCTACAAATTAATCGCACAGGCATAGATATGTCGATTAATTCAAGCCGATAAATCATCTGATGTTCTAGATAAACCATTTATATCAATACATTTCTTGTTCAAAATGAGGTGCAAGATCATTTAAATGTCTAACAGATTTGTTTCTAAAAAAATAGATAAACCCAGTAAAGTCTAATTTGGTAAATTCCTAAACTACGATAAGCAATTTTCCGAACTCTGTCTACCACAGCAGACGAAATTTAAATAAGTTTGAAAAAAACGCATATCAAACCTTCCATAATGCCTTTACAACAAAGGACTCCTTTATTGTGAACACTAGTCAAACGTGGTGATAACTAAGCCTATGACAGACTAAACACGTATGTACCGTCAAACCCCAAGGATTGGCATTCAATTGGTTGAGAACCATTTATTTACTCCAAAAGATGTACTTATCATTTTTTTTTAAACAAAATGTCAGAAGCTATATTACCCTCTTAATAAATTAAAGTAAGATCATATTAAGGTCTTGCTGGACCCCTTGGTCGATTTTCAAAACAACCGTTGTATTTGTTGTCTTAGGCAGAGGAATATAAATCTGTACCATATATACGTATATATTGTTGGAAAGCTTGAATACTTAGGATTACATATATGTGCATGTGGTGAAAATCCAATTGTTATTTCTAAAAAAAATTCAAAATGAGAAAATGTCAATAGAAGAAAATAGACGGCATGTTTCATGGTTTATTTCTCGAGATGCAATAACGTTAAGACTCAATACATTAGTTGACCGAGTAGAATAGTCCTTGAACTAGTAAACTGTGCCTCATTTTTTTAAAAATTTTGATAAGAACGATCCCAGTAGATTCTTTTGTCTATCCCACCTTGGAAAGTCTTATAAAAATGTAAAATACAACTTTTGCGACTTGAATACATGATCACGTGAAAGCTAAATTATATGATCCAAGTTAACTGTTTGTAATTAGAACTTCGGATTATTTTTTTCACCAACATACAGTTTGAATACCGAATTTTTAATCCAAGCGATACAATATTTTGTTCATTTTGAGCCCAAGGGGTCCAGCAAAACCGTAAAGGGATTATATTGGCACCAATAGTCAAACGAAAATTATTTGGAAGAGTATTTTTAAATACATGTAATTTTCCAAATATACACAAATATCGTTAATGTTAATGTCGAAATATATACAAAAAATTGTCTTCAGTGTTTTTAACCGGCTACCGATAAAGCGTATATTTAATAATTATCAATATAATTGGAATATACCTTATATAATTCTATCAGTTGTTGCATTTTACAGCTTAACAATATATTTTCGTCTCATTGTTTAACACGAAAAAAACTCACCTGTAAATCGGCTCTTCTTGGGGTCAATTTCTACGCCAAGTTGTTGTTGTTGCATCGACAGGTGCCTGTTGGTGGATTCTCAGATGTGTTATTCGCGTGCTGTTAATGGATTCGGCTCCGGCTAACTATATTTTAACACTTTTGGTTTCTCTCACAAACATTCCAGCTGAACTGTGTTACCGATGAAATTGGCACAGAGCGATTCGCCTCCAACTTGGCACCTGCCCGCAATTGTTTTGGTCTTTTATATAAGGCTTGCGTTGCTGAAAAGGCTTACCGGTGATTATAGTGAGAACAATCGGTCAACTCTAAGGCTTCGTTTGTGTAGAAAAGCTCTTTGGCGGCGTGGTCAATGGGGGATATATAAGGCATCAATCGCGCTCCGATTAAAAACAGCCCCGAATTGCTATCTCATTTCTGTACAAGAGACACTGACAAACGGCTGTTAAAAGCTAGGCGTTCAGGCGGGGGCCATCCATAGTCACCACCTGTGAATTGCGGTCTCCCAATCTATATGACTACGTGAAACCAATCGAAAGCACGCCTACACTAAACACTATAAGACGGTCGCATCATCGATCGGAGACAACATGGGAAGCACTCACCGGTGTCTGTATCCGGAGAGACATCGGTGCAATACGGCGAGAAGACTGGTTATGCCAGAAAAATGTCCACTAACAACGAAAGGCCATCGCATGTTTTTTCAGTACCCATTGTTATTTGGGAAGGGCATTTGCACCGGTGGGCTTTTTGTTGCAAATAAAACAGCATTTTTGTACGTACATGTTGATACTGTCAGAAGATATATCGATCAAGACATTAAATACAAGCGGATAATTTAGAACTTGAATACTAAGCAAATAAACCCAACAATTTACAAAAAAACAAAATAGCCATAAGCCTTTTTGTATCCTTGTCAGTTCAATATTTTATACTAACGTTAAACCCGATAAAATGTGAATCCTTTGTTAACTGTTACTCACAAAACCAGGTTAAAGGAGTGCCGAGCACCACTGCGGTTCCAGACATCTTGATCTTCGAAGATCCCTGTTGCCCTGGTGCTGTCAGCGGTAAGAGGCAACATTTTTTCCTACGCCCAATTGTGCTGGCACACCGTCCGGTGAGCGAAATTACCGTAAGTACGGTGTTGAACCTCAACCAAACTTCTTCCGAACAAAACTTCGATGTACACAGCCCAGGCTCCGGGAGCTGTAGATTTTAAGACCTCAAATTATACCGACAACGTAAAGCCTACAACTTGGCTTTTCATTTGTGTTAAATTAAATTTATATATTCTGGCAATGGAGATTGTCGGACTATTTAAGCGTAATTGTAAGATTTTTCTGTTGACATCTTTTTTCACACTTTGCATTTTATTTGAAAATTGCCCAAATGTTTTTTGCAAAAACCTATAACTTAAGGGGCAGCTAATTAAGACTGGGAGGGGAGGGTTGCGATGCCAGGACAATATAGGCCGTGGTCCAACGGCCGCCCTGGCCCCGGAAGCTCTGGAGGTTCTATATCGTCGAAGAGGCTTCTGGGCGTTTTCAACCGCCTCAGCGAAGATTATTTCTTACTTCCTTATTCTTTAACCGTTTGATGATGAATTTAGCTGCCGTCCCTGTTTTGATGCAGCTGCAATGATTCAGCGGCCACATAGGACTGACCAATAAGGTGCCTGGAAATTAACGTGATTATAGTGCCACATTTAATTGCACATCATAAACATCAGATAAATAAATAAATAACCAAAAAATGCAAATAAGAAAGATTATGATAATAATTTTAAAAAATATACGAAAATTAGCCAAATTAACTTCTCGCAGAACAGGTTAAGTTAAGGTTTAAAAGAAGAATATATTTGTTTTTTTTTTTATAGGGGTTAAACGTCGTACGCAAGTGCGTTTCACTTATATGACGACACATTATCACTTACACACTCTTCCTTGCTTAACTACCGTGAAGAAACAAAAAAACACGTCCGCGATTGCCGAAGCCAGATATCGCTCATATAGCTAATGGTCGACAGGCGGTCTAGAACCCGTGGACAGTACAGGAAAAGGCCAACAATTATTTTGGAAGAACAAACAAACTAGTGCCAAACTAACTGTTCCTTATTCGGTTTTCCAATTTGTCCTCGCGCATGTCTTTTTTTGCATGCGACTTTCACAGATATCGGTCTTGTGCACACGGACTTCCAGACTTTTTTTAACAACTCGACCTAGCGACCAGTTGGACAAATGAACACGGCAGACAAGTATAGCCCTTTGGACAAGTGTGCAGTTTCCAACGGTAGTGAAACAAATATCCAGGCTTTTGAAGGACAGCACTTACGACAAAAACAAACATCTTAATTTTACTTTTACCTTTCCAAGCTCCAGAGACCTTGTGCTTTGATTGATGCCTTCAATCTCACAACTTTGTGTCTACTGTCAGGATATATAAACTCCAATGAATATTAACATCAACAAAATATGTGCCTGAAATTAGCTCAAAGTCTATTCCCGTTTTAAATAATGGAGTTTTCCATTTACCCTCGGGCTAAGGGCGGATTGTTTAAAGAGTAGCAATGCTGTCTTTACTTGGCATTGCAGGAAAATTGGAAACTCTTCACATCTTGGTTGTGCTAGTGTCAATTATTGTTGGAAATACTCATATAAGTGAAAACTCTTAAGCACGGCGTAAAACACCAATCTATCAATCAATCAATCAATCAACCAATCAATCAATCAATCAATCAATCAATCAATCAATCAATCAACCAATCAATCGATCAATTAATTAATCAAATAATAAATTCATTCTCAGACAATCAATCAATTAATTAATCAATCAATCAATCAATCAATCAATCAATCAACCAATCAATCAATCAATTAATTAATCAAATAATAAATTCATTCTCAGACTAAGTCCGACACTAAATCTGCAATAACCTATTGGGGTAAAACTGATGGGAACGTAATTGCAACAGCTATTGAATAGGCTCCATTATGAATATAATAAAATGTATATCAGTAAGCTGTTTAGCTATGCAATATGAAGCCTGCTAACCTATAGAATAGCAGAACGCTACCATGGTTCGGCACTTTTTCTTCTAATATATAAAAATTCCATGGCCTTATCCTGACTTAAACCATCTCGTTTTCTTCCTTGAACACTTTTGGGTTAGACCGACACATAAAACGACCACTCGACGTCCACTTTCATGTCAAAATCAATCATTTCTCAGCAGTACCACAGTCGCTTAAAAATGTCTTCGGCGGTAATGAGGTCGTGCGGATTCAAAGTTATTTAATATTCAGAGGTTCGCCTTGTTTGTAAAGTTTTGGTACAGCTGCACCTCGTATCTCAATATACTGTATAGTCTATACTATATAAGATACGTATTCGCATCTATTAATTGTTATGCTGATAGAACATCCGTCTCTTCTTCATCTCCTACATTTTGAGTGTATGTTTTGATTCGTTTAAATGTATTTACGTATATTTATTATCATAACTCGAAAACATGAAATGTCTCAATTAAAAAACTATAAACGCTTATTCACAAAAGCAAATTTATAATCAATAGCTCATTTAATGTTTTAATAATTATAAATTTGCTTATAACTTTGCTTTGTGTAATCTAATACAGTGAGAGTAAAGCCGAACAGCATTTATTATTAGAGCACAGAATGTTAAACGCGCTCACAAACCGTTTAACATGTGACTCGTATTGTTGCATTTACGTTCAATCGATATTTATGTGTCCATGTTAGTTACAGAAGAGATAGGGATCATGTTTCAATGACATCGTCCTACACAAACAATCCCTTACGCATTTAATTTGTCATCATTAAACTGTTACTATTATTAAATGTTAACTTCGGTTGCCATGGTAACCGGTGTCAATGGTCAGTTTTGTTGCAGTACAAATTACTTACTAATTGTTTATACAAACTAATGCCTGGAGGTTTGATAGCACATGGAATACGTTCGCGTTGATAGCTGTCATTCTACACGAGGCCACGTCAAGATATCGTTAGGCTCGTCCGATCGACACTTTTTATAAGCAGAATGAAACAACATTAGATTGCAATCATTAGGCCTTCCAAAGCTATAAAAATGAGGAACATTGGTTGTACACGATCCCTTCAGGCCTAATAAATACAACTTTTAACTTCCAACATAAGACTGTTGTGTTTTGCTGGGGAAATATGCTCTGTGGCTCCTTAGTGTATAATATAATATAAGCGCCTACTTGCAAGAGTCGGAATAATTTTGTTGAGTTCGTTTCTAAAAGGCTTCGGCCCGCGGCTGTGGCTTAGTGGTTAGCGTGTGCGGTTACTATTTCTACTTCCATGTACCGTACACAGGATCGAGACCGTCTATCCACCTCCCTCGAGTATTTGAGTGAGTCACACGTTGCTCCCACTTCCACTAGCCGAGCTCAAGGTATTTCACTTATATGACGGCGGTGTATTCCAACAATAATTGACACTAGCAAAACCATAACATGTTAAGAGTTTTGGTGGAGTTGAAAAGTTAATTTTCCTTCAGTGCCGAGCAAAGACATCAATGCCGAGCACAGACAGCAGTGCCGAACAAAGAGAGCAGTGCTACTCTTCAAACAAACTGTCCTTAGCCAGAAAGCAACATGACTATGTGGAGTCGTTTCATCACTCCTGCCTGGATTCTACATAATTATGCCGATTACTTTATATTTTATGTCACAAATGCACAACTCTTTTCGTTTACATACTTTAAATGTATTTTCACCTTTATGAAACATTTTCACACATGTAAAATAAAATCTCACTTTACCAATGTAGAATTCTTTTCCAGATTTCAGTGGATTCATTTGAAAACTTGACTTAAAAAATTATTATAGAAACGCCGAAAAGACGCATTGTGACGTTCTCGATATTTTGACTGTTAGCAATTATCATCATTGCCTTCTGGTGATCACATAATTCAAGTCTAAATGCCGAAAATTTCAAAATGCGTTTTTAAATTATTGTCTCTGATGCTATATTTATCATTCTTGTCCACATATGTAGGACTCTCAATGTAAGTAAAAAAAATATGTAATTCACATGTGCGAAAAGGATTCTAAATATGTAAATAAAAAACAAACAAAAAACACATATCAAACATAATTATTGAGAATGGGTCTTCACATCACAGCTAAATGAAATGATTGAGGCCATTTTCGTATCTCTGCGCTGGATTCTTTTCTGTTTATTTGATTTGGGGGTTTAACGCCATACTTAACTTTATTCCAATAACACGACGGTATACCAGCCCAATAGGTGAAGGGGACCTCCCTCGGCGTCACTACAAAAAAAAAACAAGACAAGACCGGACAAATACTGGATGTATATAATACAAAGACATAACAAACAGATCAGCTTCATGTTGCTCCTTAGCGGTGAGAGCACCAGGGCAATAGGAAGCTTCTCCCCAACTCTCCGCTGGAGATGTCTTGGCTTACATGGATTTATTTGTCATCATTGAGTTTGTTCGTTTGTTTGTTTAACGAGTTTTCGTCGTACTCCACGATGTCTTACTTATATGGCGACAGACTCGGCACTTCTCATTCTGCTTTATTTTAAAAAACGGTGGAAAACTGGGAGGAACCCCCATGAAAACCCCCTCGGCGTTTGCCGGAGCCACTTCGTGTGACTCTCTCATATACCAGGGATGGACAATGGGGCTCGAACCTGTGAGCTGTGCAACAAAGGCTGATCAGGGGCCGGTTGCTCGAAGCTATTAAATTTAATCCGCTATTAGATGACCTCACACCACGTTGAAGGTCTATTTCTAACCCGGTATTAGCGATTTAATCCGGTGTTAGCGGCTAATCGTATTTCGTGCAACTTGCCCCAGTACTGTCAGACAGGCTTAACAGTTAACCACGGCTGCGGGCTTACATTATCGGCAGTCATCTAAAGTACGGAGCACATCACGTCCTCATAATATTTCATTAACGATAATCTAGCGAGGTTTAGAAGGTTGATGTTACATACGAACAAAATAGTTTCAATCGTCTTTTTGTTTTACTGTTCACTTATAATAAATAAAAAATTATCCTCATATGTTGAATTCTTTCTAAAACATGTTGAAATAATTTTTACCTATATGAGATAAATTTTATTTATGAGATCGATTTTCAGAACACCTGCTGTATTTAGTCTATTGTGCAGAAGAGTATAAATCTGAACCATATATATGTATATATTTTTGGAAAGCTTGAATACTCATGTATACATGTTTCTGAATGTTGTGAATTCAATTATTATTTCTAAAATAATTGCAAAATTAGTAATGTCTACAGAAAAAAATAGACTGAATTTTTCAAGGTTTATTTCTCGAAGTGCAATAACGATAAGACTCAATAGATTAATTGACCTAGTAAAATATTCCATGAACTAGTAAACGGTGCTTCATTTTTTTAAAATTTTGATTAGATCGATCATAGTTGATTTTTTTGTCTATCCCACATTGAGAAGTCTTATAAAAATGTAAAATCCAACTTTCAGAAAACATTTTAAAAAATCAAGGACGAACTTATAAAAAATTAGATTCTGTTTACTAGATTGCGTCGCGCTCTTTACAATGGTACAAATTTGAAGTCTCTACCATGAATAGTTTTCTAGAAATGCGCCCTGGAAATATGTGTCTGCTTAAAACTGAAGTGCCAGAAATAGGCAATTAAATTTTGCGACTTGTATACTTGATTATAGGCTAAAGTTTAACTGTTTGTAAATAGAATTTCGATTGATTTTTTCTTCGACATATAGTTTGAATACCTTACTTTTAATCTAAATTTTATCCGTGCAAAGCGGTCCTCTGACGTCACAACATTCGTGATAGTGGAGCTTTTACATGACGTCATAAACAT
>JARDVA010089583.1:0-11645 GCA_030265315.1 Mopalia swanii
CTAAGAAACAAGAGAATAGAACAATGTCACCCTTTTTTTTTTATCAAATAATAAGCAAATCATTTCCAGTGGTATCCAACAAAACAATGATTTAAGAATTTGATTAAATTATCTCCTTAAAAATGGCAGAGAAAAATTACAGACTAGACCCAATTTTTCAACTATATGATCCAATTAAATACGCATTTAACAAGAAAAAAGAAGATTATATAATCATCTCACCAACTGTTGGATCCAAATCCCAATTGAATGATGGGGGTAGAATCACGTTCGAAATCAATTCATTGTCGAATTGGTTGCTTCTTTCTGATGCTTATTTCAGATGCGATTTCAAAATCAAAGACGGAACTCAGAATCAAGTTCCACAAACCAACACAACGTTAGAAAACAATTTCTTTCCATCTTTATTTTCTGAGATGGTGATGGAAGCAGGATCCAACCCAATAGAAAATATCAAACACCCTGGAGAATTCGATACAATGTTGAAAACAGTTCTATATCCCAAAAATTACGACTCAGTCTCCGGTTGGCTTCCCGATATCGGTAATGGAGAAGTGTTGAAAGAACCGGTAAGAAATGTCGCTAACGATGCTGATATTGATAGAATACGAATTGTTACTCGAAACACGCTGGAAAGAGCTGGACGAGCTCTAAATACTGGCTTTGAAAATCGGGTTCTTCAATACAACAATACTGTTGAGAATAATAGGTGGGGTAATTACGTAAATTGGAAGTTATATCCTCTCTTTGGTATTTTGGAACACAGAAAGGTTTCCATAGGACTACCATATAAAATTCATCTACAACGGGAAGTTAATGACAATAGAATCTTTTTTGGTGAAAATGGGTCCGATGCGAAATTAGAAATTACGAATCTTCAACTTTACATACCTGTAATTACTCCATCAATTGAAGTGGAAACCAAAATATTTAACATGATGACTAAAGATATTGAAATAGCTTTTCTTCGTCGAAATACCGTAGGTAGTATGACTTTAACTGGAGAATCCACTACATGGCCAATAACTAACACCATTAAACCAGCAAGATATTTAATGGTTGGTTTCAAGAACTTACCAGACTCTCAGACGAATAACAATAATATCTTTAGGGTAACAAACAACAATGGTGATCCTATAATCCGTAAAGTTCAAGTAAGATTAAACAATGATAACTATCCCAATCAACCTTTAACAATTAATCCATCCGCAAAGGATTATAATGAACTGTATAGAAACTATAAAAATATGTGTGAATTATTTGGAAATCCACCTCAGTTTGATTATGTAGATTTTGCAATCAATCATCCAATCTTCTGTTTTGATCTATCAGCGCATCAGAAGGACCTATTCAAAACAGGAGTTAATATAAATATCCATATCGAAAAAACACAAGGTGAAGTAAACGGTTTCTGTCTACTATTGGAAGAAGCTAAACATTTAATTAAAATATCGGATAGAAGAATGATCAGAATTGAATAAAAAATACCCTTAAAAATGAAACCAGAAACTTTAGTCAAAAGAATTATAGAAGCTGTCGAAACGGAAACACCTACTACAATAACTTACAACGGTAAAAAAATCAAAATATCTCAAAAACTTATTTCTAAATACAAACATTGTAAAGTCAGAGATGATATAGACTTGGAAAGAATTGACACGAATGTTAAGGAAGGTGGATTTTTACCTCTCCTACCTTTGATATTTGCTGGTCTTGCCGCAGCTGGTGCAACTGCTGGTGGCGCTGCTGATATAGCACAAGCTGTCAACGCAAAGAAAGCATCTGATGCTGAAAAAAGTGAAAAACGTAGACATAACTTGGAAATGGAAAAAATGCTAGCGTCAGGCTCAGGAGTTACAGATATATTAGGGACAGTTAAAGAATTTGGAAATAGATTTAGCGAAGAAACCAAGAAAACTGTTAAACAGGGACTAAGCAATCTAATAGACAAGATTGACACAGGAGAAATGAAAGTCAAACACAAAGGTAATGCCATTGTTTTTAAAAACAAACATTCTGGAGAGGGAATCTTTCTTTCAAAGTATAAAGGAGATGGAGTGATTTTTGGAGTAAATAAATAAATAGATAGATAGATATTTAGATAGATATTTAGATAGATATTTAGATAAATAAATAGACAAATAAATAGATAAATAGATAGACAAATAAATAGTCAAAAAATGAGAAAGAAATTCAAACATTCAGAAATATTTCCTAGTAACCCAATGCTCATGTGTATTTGTGGAAGTTCGGGTTGTGGAAAAACTCATCTTACTTTTAACATGTTGACAACACCAAACTTTTTAGATTTTGATTCTCTATATATCTACACAACAACACCAGATCAATCCTATTATCAATTCCTCAAAGCTTTAGAATATTTACCAAAGGAAGATGTTCAAGACATTTTTCAATATTATGAAAACAGCAATGATGAGGTGGAAATAAAAGATATATTAGAGAACTTCATCAAAGAAAAGAATCCATCTTTCAATCCAACCGACATAAAAGTGTTTCTTACTAAAAATGTTAATGATCTGGACTTGTCTAAAATTGATAGTAATCGCAAGAACTTAATAGTCTTTGACGACTGTGTTGCACAAAAAAGTCAAACTGTTCAACAAGAATTCTTCACGAAAGGAAGACATCACAACTGTCACTGTATTTACCAGTCTCAATCCTTTTACGGAATGGACGCCATGTTTATCAGAAAGAATGCAAATTGTTTTTTATTATTCGAATTGAACGACAAAGATTTATCTCAAATTATTCAGTCAATAAATCACGGAATGGATAGAGATACATTTAAAAAGGTTTGTAAAGCCCAATGGAGAAACCCAGATGATTATGGGTATATATTTGTTAATACAAGAAAACCTGCAGGTGAAAGAGTTATGACAGACATCTGTTAAGTTTATTTTTTTTTCTAAATTCTATTTTAAATTATATTTAAAAAAATGACTGATTGGAATTATATTATAAAACGAAATCGACAATATATTAAGTCGAAAGATAAGATAAAGTCCCAAGTTGACAATTACAAATTACAACAACTCGGATTTACAGAAAATCTAAATACTCTATTTAAACCAATATTACAGACTCAGGATGTTGTTCTAAAGAAACTAGAAGCTAAAGAACCTCAACAAATTCAACCTCCTAGTATAGAATATCCAGATGACATTATAATTATTAGGACATTAGATGATATAAAACATTATTTTTCAAATCCAAAATCAAACTTATCAAAATCAATTAAACCAACTATTGATGAGGATGGATTACTTTTAAACGGTTTTAGGGTACGTTTCAATCAACACAGCCCAACATTTAAAATTGATAGAATTGGAGGAATATATGATTTAACAGCTGGTATGATTAATCTTATGAATGGAGAAGATGATAATGGTTATATTTTTGACGATTTAAATTCATACGTACAAATTCTTAGATCGATTAGAACTGGAGGACCAAAAACTTTAAGATTGAGAAAACTGGAACAAGAATTATTATTAGAAGAAGATTACGTAGTAGAAGACACTGCAAGTTCTACTGATGATGATGATCGTATTATAGAGGAAATTGATAGTTTGTTAGGACAATACCCAGGAGATGGACTTGTTACTTTTTTACCAGATAACAACGAAGAATTGCTTAATAGATTACAAATAATATTAGCAGCAATGAAAGAAGGTCATCGATCAGACAGACAATATAATGAAGTAAATTGCATATTAAAAAGACTCCTAAAGAAAAAGATCATCAGTAAAACTGACTATAAAAATGTTATTAAAAATATCCAATGAAGAATATCGAATAGGAAATATCCAATGAAGAATATCCAATGAAGAATATCCAATAAAAAAATATCCCATAAAAAGAGATGTCAAATAAAGAACAATTATTCGTTATAACCTCAAACAACTCAAACATTAAATTATCTCTAGATTATGAGTATGAACTTGATCGCAATCAAGAATATGAATTGGGTTTAAAATATTTCTCTGTTTACAATTCCATTAGAAATATCAACGAAGATAATAACAAAATAAAAATATCAACAGATAATGGAGTTACATTCAAAACCATAAGCTTACCACCAGGAAGCTACGAATATGTATCCATCAACGAATACTTATCTGAATATGGAGGAAGTGCGGTAAATAAAAACAATATTGAATTCGAAGGTAATTTGAATCTGAACAAAATAAAATTGATATTAAGAAATAATTGTCAAGTTGATTTCAATGTAGAAAATTCAATGAATGCGTTACTAGGCTTTGATAAACAAATATATACAAAATCAACATTAGCACCACACAAGGCTAATATCGAAAATGATATTGATGTCATTAATATTCATTGCAATTTGATAAATGGAGGATTTTTCAATAAATACAAACGTCAGATTATTTACAGCATTCCAACATTCACTGTACCGATTGGATATAGAATCATAGAGAAACCATTTCAAACCACATATTTACCACTTAATTCATTCATGATTAAAGATATAAATCTGGAAATTAAAGATGGTAAAAATAGGTTTATTGATTTTGGAAATGAAGAAATTGTCATTCAACTTCATTTAAAACAAATTAAGTGATCAAACATTCTTCATTCAACTTCATTTAAAAGAAGCTCCTCATTCTCTTCTTGAATAGTTAGATAATCAAAATCATCAAATTCATAGTTTTCATCCAAAGTAAATTCTTCTTTATTTGAATAAGGATACATGATTCCCTCACTATTTGGTGGTTTTCTCTTTATAAGATTCAAATAACTTCTAAAAACTTTCTTTTGTTTATCATCATCCCTTGGAATAACTACTCCATTTGTGAAACTTTTTTCCCATTTTTTCTTAAATTCATTTGATATATCATGACCACTAGCCAACTGAATATAATCGTCTACAGCTAACTTATCATTAGAATACCCTTTAAATGTTTTCTTTTCTTTTAAAACACCATCAGGAGTGAGAATTATATTGTATTTGACTTTGGGTGCTAAATATAAACCGAATATAATTCCACCATCGCCATAATCATTTTTTCCTTTACAATATTCATTTTCAGATACTAACCCAGCTTCATTCAATTTATCCCAATTGCTAGATGAAATGTATAAACTATCAGTATCGGTATAGTATATTTCCGGTTTATAAAACCCATCTATTTCATGAATAAAATTGTTCATTATTTTCTTACTGTGTGATAATACGAATGATCCCAAATGACTAGGTGTTAGGCGTGTTGATTTACTATTTGATGATTTATTTGACGCATTTACATAGTCCTTTTCTTCCTCTTCTATCTCAACGATGTATTGAGAATCATTTATTTTTTCATATTTCTTAACATGCGAATCAAAGTTAGCCTTTAAAGTTTCGTCACTCCAGAGATGCCTGGATGAAAATATATCCTTCTGAATAGATTTACCATACAGAGCATTACCTAATAATTTCATGCAATTACTACCAACGATATTTCCATCCCTTTTGAATTGATTTCTTAGACCTCTCAAAATTAAAACGTAATCTCTATATGGTGGAGTTTGGAAATTTTCTTCATATACTATGCCATCTAATATTCGAATAATTCGTCCACCAGATTTGACTATTTCTTGAATGTCAACCGATGTTAAAACGTCAGAACAGAAACCATTTCTGAATCTGATTTTAGTACCAGTTTCTATTTTACCTTCTTTGTTCTTAAAACTGATATTGTCTTTAGCTGGTATTGGTTGGAAGAACATCTTTTTGGGATACTCAAACCAAACTGTTAAAATAGCAGTTTTTGGTCTAAATTTTTGTTCATTGAAGAGTCTTACAAATTCTTTTTCTTCTTCTGGTAAAAAAGGTCTACCACTTTCTGCTTTGGGATATTCACTATCTAAATCTGACATAGCAGAAGCATACAAACCATTAGCATCAAACGCCATTAGTTTAGAACACGAGGAGTTTATTTTTTTAAGTTTTGAATTTACCTCGGTTTTATCTTTATCACTTTTAGTATACTCTTTAAATAAATCAATTATGTTATTGTCGATATTGTTGTTTGCTTCGGGATATTGCCTCAACAATACATCACAAATTTCATTGATTTTATCTGTTGTAAATGATTGTCGATTCGCAGAAACCCTTCCTCCTTTAATAGATCGTCTTATATAATGTCTTATAAAAGGGTTAGTGTGTGAGTAAACTTTTTCTATATTTTTTTTTTCAGTATGTTTTGGAACGAGTCTTGTTCCTTCGTAATATGGCTCTTCAACCATTTCTTTATCGTAATGATACAAATAATACCAACCCTTTAAAGATAGAGATGGAGCCGTTAGATTATTAGAAACGGTCTGGAATACAACTTCTTTCATAACTTTGTTATATTTTATCAAGCATGCTCCAAGACATAGAGTGTCCCTTTTTGCATATGGTTCCCATTCGTGTCTTAAAATTTCCCAGTTATCTTTGGTATATTTTGCAATGTCTACATCCTCGATCTTTCTCAAATTCATTGGTAGATTAGATGATTTCCCCATGCTGCTAAACTAGATGCTTCGTGTTGATAGGAACATGTGAAATTAATATGTTGTAAATAATTGGAGTTACCTTTTATATCTTTCTGTCGTTTCCATTTGTTCTGTAAATCTTCATCGGTGTATGGATTTGATAACGGTAAAGATAGAATCCCTCTGGGTGTTATCAATGGACATTGCGTTAGTTTTTTTACGTTTTTAATTATGATCCAGTTATCAAAACCACTACCGTTATGAGAAATCAATGTTAATCTTTTTTTATCATATTTACCTAAATATTTCAACATTTGATCTATACAATCTATACCTACAAATATTTCTACTATATTCATTAGTTTATTATAAAATGCCTCTGGAATATTATCAGTGAGATTTGGAATTTTCTCTAACATTTTTCTTAGTTTTTCTAAATTAATTAACGTACAGGAATAAGGAATTGCTACACGAGTTTCATCATCTGAAAATGTTTCACAATCCCAAGCGAATAAAGTATCGTCACTCATATTTGAAAATACGTTTAGTTTCAAAGGTGATACTTGTGTAACCGGACTCTGTCCATTAACATTATCATCATCTCTACATGTTTTCCATACCTGTTCATAATTATCTTCTATTTCTTTAATCCCTAAACTTTTTTGATTTCTTCTTATAAGACAGAAATGTGAGTTATGTAAATATAAAACCCAATCTAATTCCCTGTTTACATCTCTGGGGCGTAAATTTCTATTTTCGGGAGTGTAAATTTGAAATGAAGTATCACAGTTCTCATTGAATTTATTAATTCTAGCAGTTGTCATTACTCCTTTTCTGTTTGCTTTTGGAAATTTATTAATGAATGTTTGAAATTCATTTGTTAAATCTTTGTTTAAAACATGATTTATGCATTTGATAAAACAGTTGCCATCTGTTGGTATATAACAATTTCTACCTTTATATTCATTTATCTTTTTAAGTAGGTCAGTTCCTCTACCAGCGTTTGATCTTTTTATTTCTTTAAAATTGTCTTTACGTAAAAATATTTTCCCTGTATAATACCAATCCGAACAGTCAGATTTTGTATCCATATTAGTTAAGATATTACGAAAAGTTTTGGCATTGAAACCAAGAAGTTTCATGAATTGTTTGTGTTGCCCATCCTCAATTATCTTTCCATCTATTTCAATTTGCCCATTAAATGTTGAAAATTTCTTAGCAATAAGTTTTATAAGATCGGTAAATAAAAGATCTTTTATGAATATTTCATCGTCTATAATTTCAATGTTACTCATTTTTTATATATGTTTTTTAATTAGCTATTTTAAGAGTTCTTTTTCACTTTTATCGTTGATATTTCTGTATGAAACATATCCAAAATTTCATTGAATTCTTCCAGCTCTTCAACAGTAATGATCTTATCTTCTCTTGATCTTTCGAAAAAAATATACAACTTATTAATATATGTATTTAAGATATCTGTTTTCTTTTTAAAATAAGATTTCTGTTTGGATGTATAACCCATAGCAATTAAACCACAAGATGAAGTTTGAATAGCAGTAATTGAGGCTAATACAGTTGGGATAAGTATTGGTACCATTAATCCACCAGTTACTGCTGTTGCAACTGTTGTTCCTACTGTTAGAAATACACTTAGTGCTTTGAAAGCAGAATCAATTCTACTCCATCTTTTCTTACATTTATTATACTGTTCTAGTTTTACTTTTAATTCCTCTTGTTTTTCTATCATGTATTGTTGTCTATCTTCCATTTTTTATGAAATTAAATGAACTTCTGATACAGGAAAAACTGTATTACCACCAACTCTTTCAAGAAGGACGTCTACCAATGATATTTCTTGTTTTGTTTTCTTGTTAAGATGAACTGAAAAGTCTAGTATTTTATAAATGATTCTTATTTTGAAAATACCAGTATATATCTTAATTGGATCCTCCATTGATGTTACCTGTATCATAAACTCTTTATTTTCTTGACTTTTATGAACATCAACAGGTGGGATGATGTATCTTTCATCATAAGCAAAATATAGTTTTACATATTCAAAATCTGTTGATCGTAAAAACTCGAATCTTCCTTCTACATTTGGGTTTCTAATGATGTTCATTGATGGTGAAGTTTCCGTCTCCAATATCATAGCAAAACCTTTGAAAAAAAGGAGATCATATTTATTATCTGGTATGACTAACATTCTAAAGCTGTCTATATATTTTCCATTTGTTTTAATTTCATACAAGTGATAATTCTTGTTGTTTTCGTCGTTAATTTCCAAGTTTTGAGTTTCTTCATTATCACCACCCTTGATAAATTCAAAAATTTTGCGAGCGTTAAAAAAATCAGTTTTAGGAGAGCCTTGTGAGAAGAATATAGAATCAACTTTTACCATCATGGGAAAAATGATTTGCATTAGAAATTTACCTCGGAAATAAAACGTGCCTGGATTCCCATCAAATATACTTTCAGGCTCTCCAACCACATGTTGTAATACTTTTATTATTACTGTAAATCCATATTTTTTTAATTCAAAGGTTGGGTCATCGTTAATGTTAATTCTTTTGAATCCACGTTTATTAAATGGAGGATTGAAATAATATGATGGCTGTGGTTTATTTTCCTTGTTTTCTAATATGCTTATCTTTTTTTCCTGTTTTAAAACTTCATTGTTAATTGTAGTTATCCGTTGTTCGGTATCTTGTATTTGTTGTTGAATATATGTTTTAATATTGGTTATTTCTTTTTTTATTTCAGCGTTATGTTTAGTTTCTAAAGAAGTTATTTCCCGTTGTAATGTATCTTCATTTATACCCGGTGTAACGTTATCTATTAGTTGTTTAAGATCTAATTTTTGCTTTGCAATCTTATCATCTAATAATGAACTTGTATCTCCTACATTCACCAATTGTTGTTGAACAAAACTTTTCAAACTTGTTACCTCTTGTTGTAATTTAGTATCGTCAATATAATTTTTGTTTTTTATTTCTTCATCTATTTTATTATTCAGTTGTCGTTTGAAGAATCTTTTCACATCACTTATTTTGTCTTTTAAATGATCTTTATCTATTCCTGATTCAATTGAATTTATTTGATCCATTAAATATTTCTTGTGAACAGCATCATTATCATTTTCCGGAAACTTTAAATTAGTTATGGCAAAATTATTCATATCAATATCACCTTGTAAGGTATCACCAATTTGATCCACAAAATAAGGTTTAGCTTTATTTATCCATTCTGTTGTGTTAAGTTTTTTAGTTGCTAAAGGTATAACCCCCAATCCAAATTTATTTGCCATTTTTTATTATGTTAAATTGATAATAATTTCTTCAAACTGTTTTCCTAAACTTAACTGATATAAAACCCAAAGTGAAAGTTGTCCACAAAACTTTTGTCCTGGCATTTGTATTTGAAATGTAGAACATTTGATGGGACTATCGGTTAATTTAATTATCTCTTCACTTGGTTCTAATCCAAAAGAATAACAAAAATGTAGGTTATTCAAAGAGTCTTTGTATAAAGCAGAGTGATGAACCCCGGTTTGATCTGAAGTATGAATATTTGTTATGGCATAGAATTTACCTTTTTTAGTCTTGAGATTATTTATTTCATCTCGCATACAATAATAAAACGGTGATATATTTAAGTCGTTGGCCCATCTCATAAGTTGAAAGTTTGTAGTTGTATCATTTCCGTATTTACCAAGAAACTGTTTGAAAGTATTCATTTTTAAAAGTCAGTTTTTTGAAGTTCGTTTTGGTAAAACCTACCTATGATTTGTTCTTTGTCTTGATCAATTAATTCATATGTTGGAGGTGATGTGCTATTTACTTTATTTACAATAAATATTTCATTTGTCCAATAACCAACATATCCCTTCTCGAATTTGCTTTTATATTTGAAAATACGAACACGATCTCCGACTTTGAATTTGGGTTTAATATTTAAATTTTTTATCTCATTTTCATAGTTACTTTGTGTATTAATTGATCTTATAATATTTGGATTTTTTGAGGCTTGTGTTGGTGACAGTCCTATAGATGAATGTATTTTGTTATTGTATTCATCTAATACCTCTGGTAATATTTTAAGCCATTTTTGAGATTTTAATTCCGTGAACTTTTTAAACAGTTTTGATTTAAGTGTCCTGTTAAATCTTTCTATTACTACGGCTTTTCCCTCGTTATGAGTACTGTAAATTTCAAACCCAATTGATTTTACGTTTCTGTTATAAAACTCTGTTCCAGCATCAACCCATAATTTATTTGGTTTTCTACTAGATTGTTTCATAATCATTTCAAAAGCATGTTTAACAGTTAGGCCTGATTTGTTTTTCAAGGGAATAACCCAAGCATATCTTGTATATAAATCTATAACTGTTAGACAATATTTATATCCTCATTCAACTGGCATATTAATTAAATCAGCTGACCATATATCATCTTTATCAAAAACTTTAACTTTTAAATAATGTTTGTTTTTTCTAAATTCTTTATGAATTTCATCTGCCAATCCCATACCCAATTTCATCTTTGCTTTTAACAGTTTTATAATCAGTGCTCTTTGCATTTTCTCTTTAAATGTTGGATTTGGAATATTTTCAAGTTCGATTATCATTTGTTTGTCTGCTTCGTGTCTAAACTTTATGTCTTTATTTCTATATAATATATCATGTTTAAGTGCGGCAGCGTCAACTCTATTGACAGGTTCTTCGCCTGGTTTGGGATTATCATTTTGGTCTAAGCGTAAATCTAACCTTGTGCCTGGACCGGTGTAATTATGACCCGGAAGATGCTTTTCTCCGGGATATTTAGCCCAAGGGAATCCTGGAAGAGAACCTAATGATTTTTGAATATCTGAACCAAAATAAGTTTTAGGACTTTGTGCAATTATCATAGACATTTTTATCCTATAACTTTAAAACCTTTTCCCTTTTTATCTAAAGCTTGTTGTTCTATTCTCTTGTTTCTTAGTTCTCTTATTTGCTGTAATTCTTTCAATTCACCATATTTTTTTACAGCATCTTTTATGCTAACGCCAGCTTTTGCAACAGACCCTAGGGCTTGTGCTCCAGAAGAAATAAGGGATTTGTTGTTTGAAACAAAGCTAGCTACTTTTGGAATTAGAGA
>JARDVA010089694.1:0-11643 GCA_030265315.1 Mopalia swanii
GCACACTGCATATGAGTTAAAATGTAAACACCGAGTGACGTAAGTCAGCCTACATATAGTTGTCAAGGGGAATCCCTTTCCTACAACGGACAGGGCTATCATGGCTGAGCTACATTCAGTCCAGCAATATTTATGGTATTCACTGTGTAATCTCCTCTATGTATTGTTAGGAAATGACTGAAATATCATATTTTGTGCATGTAGTTTATATTTATTGGAACAATCCAGCTGTGTCGCCAGTGCCCAAAATTTATTTTTATGTCCACAAAATTTTCAAAAATGTTATAGTCTCTTGTTTAACGGCCAAACGAATATTCACACTCGCCAATTTTCATTATTAATAAAATATAGACGAAATACTTTATGAACACAATTGAAGGTAAGAGACAATAAAAATATTAGGCATATATAAAATACATGTAACTTACATATAGCATATGGATCAGCGCATAAACCTGCCTTATAGTTGAGCCCAAGTGCGTTGACTTTTTTAAAACCGGTCTGTTATGACAATCGGCAACTTCTTCGACGTCTACAGCAATAAATCTTGAAGTACACAGTTCCAAGGCATAAAACACGGAATTGTTCCGATTGAGGGTAATCACCATATCCTCAAAGTGACAGGTGAATATAGTAATGTTTCCAAAACAGGATAATTAACAAAAGTCCTTGAATGGACGGGTATTTCCAGATCCGGTATAATTTCCCTTACAGAGATACCCAGGCTAGGTTCGAATTCAATGAAAAATAAACAATTGATCAGTTTACTTATCTCTATATATGTTGGCTTGGCTGGCTGATCACTCGTTAGACTGAGTAGTGACTGATAAAAATCATACAACCGATCTCACTAATATAGAGATGCAGCAATTTCCAGATATAACTTTACAAAAACACCACATAGAACACTCTGGAAAACTTAATTTTACCCATGCAGTCAAAAGATTTCAAGACAATTTCTTCAAAACAAGAGAAGCTTCCGGAACCGTCTAGATTATTTTCTTAGATAAAGATGGCTGCAAGTAGACCAGTGACTTACCGGTGATATAATTGCGTCACTAGCTTCTAGAATATACACACTGCCTTGTTCACATTGTATCTGAAAGATATATGGATATATTTATAGCCAATTACAGCACTGAAAACACAGCTTCAAATAAACATGTATGTGACAATATATATTAAAAAGGAATTATCGAAATCTGGTTGAAATTGGCGAACCTTTCACCCGAGAAGCACGTTCAGCTGAGTTATTCATCTATGACTGGTACTATAATTTCCAGAAAATTGCGGCTTCGGTTTGGACTCACCATAAAAGAACAGTTCGGTAATTCACCTTTTAAAACTAGCGCCTTCGTACCGACGGAATTCTCTAACTAACAACTTTAATCCTACAAAGATACATATCAATCGGACTACACAAGCAATATTAAGATGTGCTGTCGATTTTCGTTTTTCTCGTGTTAGTAATACCTCTAGGGGTTTTACTATGCAACGAACATCGAATGTACGAATGTTCTGGTGTCATTTCATGTCACATCACGTGTAAGGCTTATATCTCGCGAGATTTTTACGCTCCTTCTAGAAGAGAATACGACTGTTTCTTTAACCTTGTCGGTAAAAACCAGATTAAGGACAAGCCTGAAGCTTTGCTAGGTTGTTTTAGTTTTCTTAATATTGGTCTTCATTTTCGTAAAAAAAACACAAAGAAAAACATTTAGTATAGGCCTATTACTAAAGCGAAACCCTTCAATGATGAGGCTCCGTAAGAACTGCCCAGCCTGTAGCTTTAGTTACACCTATCATCCTTTGTCGGTGAAACAGATTCTGACATTTAAGACTGACGTTGTATACCAGGTGGCTGTGAACCGACAAAGGGGTATGGGAATAAGGTAAGAAAGATGGCGGAAAAACTTCCGATAGCTGGTTTCTTAAGAAAGTTTTGGATTACATGCAATCATATGCAAACGGCAAGTGACGAGTTCTGGTAAAAAGCTCTAAAATCAAACATTACGGTCAATCGAATGACATTTGTTTAAAACAGATATAGTTTCGGTGAAGTTCGGATAAAAACACACAATCTACAAAACATCTGTTGCCAAGCTAGATAGATCTGTTGACGGTAGATCTATAGATCCACTATTTCCAGCTGGCGGCCTATTGCTTCATGTTGCCCTGTTGCTCTCAGAGCTAATGCGCAACATGAAGCCGATCTGTATTTGATGTTGTTGTATTGTAACCTGTGATTGTCCTGTTTCCTCTTGTTTTATATTTGTTTGTTACCAGTATTGTCGACGTTGATTTTTTTCACCCATTAATTGGACTGGCACGCTGTCGTGTGAGTGAAATGACCTTAAGTCAGCGTTAAAACCCAATTAAACAAACAAACAAACAACTCTACTATTTTTAAATCTACCCTTCAATCTTGCCCTGTGTATGCAAATTCTGTTACCATCCATATCAGCATTATCTTCTCCCACCAATGTCCATAGTTACCCAACTAGAACTGTTAATTTAAACTCTAAATAAACCTATTATTTTTTATCATTTTGACTTGTACGTTGTTGTTGTAACCCATCCCTTACATTCTGAAGTGAAATTCTTAAAATTAATCGATTTGAATTAATGTAATATTGTTATTTATATAACGGAATAGAACAAGCGTTACAGTCTGTATTCCCGCCCATATCTCACAGCTATTCAATCGATTACTAATGATGAATAAACAAATACAAATTCAATGTTAAGTTTTTGTATGTCCTTTCTGGAAATATCACGCATTGCTTACTAATCTCAGATCGAAGGTCTCTTTTTAAAAGGGTTCTTTGAATCGACTCCTTTTTGTTTACAGGCAGGCTAAGGATAGAAGGAACAGAGGAAGACCCGGTCTTACTAAAATCAGAAGATCCGGATAATATTTGGGAGGGGATTCATCTGTCAGGTATCGTAATATACCAAATGAGTAGACTGGAAACGAAATTAGCGAATATTTTCAATTCGATTTTCTACTTTACTCGGTAATACAGTAGTTCTTTCTTCTCCTAAGTAAAACAAACTTGCAAATGAAATCATACTTTATTAAATAAATCTTACGTAATTGTTTCCTCCATGCAGCGAGAAACGTGGGCTTCTTTTGCCAATGCGTTTTCTTTCAGAAGTCGCTTTTTTTGGAATTCGCATTATTGTTTGTTCTTCAAAGCAGGGGTTATAAGGGCATGCAAGTCACGTCATGTGATATATCACTTGATTCCTTCCACTTCCGGGTACCCTATTTTTTGTATAAACGGAAAGTTCAAAAGACGGTAATTCTCCCTTTCAGTCCCGCACTTGTACCCAACAGCACAGAAAATATGGTTCTGAATGATCTGTTATTAGGGCATGTAAGTCATGTCATGTGATATATCACGTGATTCACTCCACTTCCGGATACCTCCTCGATTCTTTCTATTTTTTGCATAAACGGAGTTCAAAATACGTTAATTCTCCCTTTTAGTCCCGCACCTGTAGCCTACCCAACAGCAACACACAATATGGTTCTGAAAGGTCGGTATTCTAACCATAGCAAAATACATTGAACGAGGTACCCGGAAGTCAGTTACATGCCCTTACTTAATACAAACAGCACTAACCCTTCTGTTGCAGGACAAGATAGTCTGGGATCCATTTTACAACATGTTACTATCGAAGGCCCAAATCTAGGTGTGAGTGTGACTGCCGGGGCTTCCTTGGAGGCAGGTCATGTATCAGTCAAGTCTGCTGCAAGTGCAGGAATGTTGTTTGAGGACAGTGCTAATGTGACCCTTAACAACTTGAATGTCATCGATGCCCCGCAGGAATCTTGCGCTATATGCGTCATCGGCGGGCGTAATTTCAAACTTGACGGCTGTGAGTTAGATAGAGGGGAAGGCCACACCATTGGTATACAAGCCAGAGGTGTGGAGACTATAAGCGTTAAAAACTGCAAAATATCAAGCGGAAAAGCGCTCGGAATGAACTTAGTGGACGTTTTCGGTAACGTCACAGTTGAGAATTCAACCTTTTCAACCAACATAGGCGGATCACTTATTCAAACGGACATGAATAGACAGTCTGCTGTTTTTGTTAATAACATTCACTTCTCCAGCATAAGTTTTACAGGACATTGCCTGAAAATTATATCGCGTGGAAACTTGGACGGAGTCGTTAGCGTGACAAACTCCGTGATCTACGGCTGTGACAAGGCAGTGGATGTGACTGTAGAAAATAAGTCAGTGACGGTTAGAGGCAACCAGATGTATGTCAACCACCAAGCTCTTGAAATCACCGTCTCACATAAGG
Organism: Mopalia swanii; assembly: GCA_030265315.1. NCBI lineage: Eukaryota > Metazoa > Mollusca > Polyplacophora > Chitonida > Mopaliidae > Mopalia > Mopalia swanii. The sequence continues at coordinate 4,318 of JARDVA010089694.1, forward strand.
ATACCAGGGTCGATTTGAGCCGAAATATTGTTAGATACACCTCGAATGATGATAGAACACCAGGTGTTAACTTTAGAATTTTACCTGCAAATTTTGAAGGCAGCATTCAGGTAATGTTAAAATGAGATTCAATTGTTGTTGTTTTTATATTTTTTAATATTTTATATTTTGATGGCAGAATAAACATTACCCTTGAAAGCTTTGTGTAAGAAGTTAGAACACTAAACGAACGAAGAATATTTCGGGATGTGTCTTCTGCTTATTTCTGTTAAAGTTATATAAACGATTTACGGTAAAACACCAAACGTTTATTAAATTGAAAGCCCGAAACCTCCGGCCAACCTGATTTCTAACGAACAACTGTTCATTTCGCTGTTACACTCTAATTCCAGATTCATGACAACTTGTTTCAAGAAAACCAGTGCAAGTATACATTCCAAATCTTGAATGTTTTGGCATGTAACCCCAAGATGCGACTGGAGCTTTTTGATAACATGTTCGCCTTGAATTTCATGGATCCTCAGCAGACTGGAGACAAGGCTGTGCTAATGTTAAAACTGGCAGCTGTGTCCGACAATTTTTTATTTGCCAATAATACTTTCCAAAACCCGGCTGCACAATATGACTTTGCCGTTGGAGCCACCTCGATCGATAATGGTTACATTTTAAATGCATCACGAAACTTTTGGGACTCGTCTCGAACGTCCATTCTGCAGGTAGAAGAAAGGTAACGTTCAAATATTATTTTGTCTATGGCACATGCCTTCTTAAATCAGTTAACTTGTACAATGGTTTTCACAGTTTGTACACATTTCAATTTGTGATACGAAGCTCTTGCCATTATGTTGGTAAGAGCCTGACGTGTTATACAAATGACAAAGGACCAAACACATCACTGGAATAATAAAGGAGCCAACATATCACCGGTGTAGGCTTATCTTGGTTTCCACTTTGCTTTTTCTACGGTAGTTCTTATTATTCCCACAGGGTACTGGCGAACCATCTGGACCAAAGCAGGGCTGTTGTGATCATGGAACCATTTATTGTGAGTCTAGAACCATATGTATTATCTTCGATGTGTGAAGATGAGAACTGCGATTGTCCACCAGGATTTGGAGGTCCTTTTTGCCAACAGGTACATTGCATGGACGCCCAGAACTGTAGTGGGCATGGAGAATGCATTGGTCCAAATGCATGTAAATGTGAGGCCGGGTGGACGGGGTTGTCATGCGAGGAATCACTTTGTCTGGACGGCTGTGCTCATGGGACCTGCTTTGGGCCTGATTACTGTAACTGCTCCGCGGGTTGGTCAGGAGACAAATGTGATAAACCCGTGTGCGTTTCCAATTGTTCGAATAACGAAACATGCGGGTCGACCAACGAGTGCGGTTGTGAGGAAGGATGGACTGGCGCATCGTGTGACATAGCTACATGTGAATCAAACTGCACAGTTGACGGTCTTTGTGTTGACGTTGGTGAATGTGATTGCTCCTCTGGCTCGGCAGATGATGGTTGCTCTTCGCTTGACTGCTCGGATCTTCAGGGATGTAATAATCACGGAAACTGTACTTTGAATCACATATGCGTGTGTTTTCCTGGATGGTATGGAGAGTCTTGTATCTACCCGGAGTGTTCCATGCGAATGGACTGTTCTGGCCACGGGACATGCATGGAACCGAATTCGTAAGTGAGCTTTTTTTTAGATCTAGACTTCATTACAAAGCGACATTTTTCAGATTTTAAAAAGGCACAAACTTATTAATAATGAAAAACGATCATTACTTTTATTTTATTAAATTAAATCAGCATGGGATTTCATTTTAAAGCCATCTGTCTTATTTTCTAATCGAGCTATATCTATTATACAATTGGATTTTAAAAATTGTGTAATACGTAAACTGTTGAACAGGGTTGGGCACGCCCAAATGGCAGCTACCAGTGGTCGTAGGTAGGTATGTATTTGTAACCCTCAGGTGATTTTATAAAATGAAAAAACGATAAGTCGATGCCATATTTAAGTAAATTAAATGGTAACCTTTTACGGGATATAGAGGTTATTGCAGGCAGGAGTATCGCTTTAACTTATCAGATTACAAGCCCAAGAACTTATGTTTATCAATTCCGTTAATCTTTTCAACCGTTGGAATGTACATGTTTAAAACCCGCCTACTTCATTGAATTTTCGGAAGTGTACATAACAATGCTGATTATTAATTAGGACAGTTATTTCTAGTAAAGGACGTCGTGGCCAAAGAAGACATATTTTCCTCACATCAATCACTCCCTATACAGATTGATATCACCGCGGCACATAGACGTAACCAAAGCTATAGAAATTATCCAGGTTTTATCTTGTCTTTTTCTGATCACCAGGTGTGAATGTAACAAAGGGTTTACCGGAGAGTCGTGCGATCACTGTGCTGAGAATTTCTGGGGTCGCGATTGTCTCCCTTGTCCAGATTGTCAGCACGGGTCATGCCACGAGGAAGGTAGATTAACTGTACCATTTTCAGCTTCTTTATAAAAATACAACTTTGTAGAAATTTATTCTGAAATAGTTAACCAGTGTGGCATTCTGTCATTCATATGTAAAAGAATATACACTTTGTGTTTACGTTGATAAAGGAGCATTGTCGAGGTGCGATTTGTAGTTACGACTTCAGGGGATTCGCCTTATTTGCGGCATTTTTATTGGTTGAAAAAATAATACTGAATGAGCGACCAATCAAAACGCAAGAAATGAGGGGAATCCCCCAAAGTCGTTACTACAAATCGTACTGTGAGAATGCACCTTTATAGATAAATTGCTGGTTTTCGTCTGGTTAGGAAATCTTTACTTTAGCTTTGAAAAGTTTCATCAAGCTGAGTAATCGGTATTCACAGTTGCACTCACCGCTAGCCAACACTGTTTTCAGCCAAAGTTTAACCAATCACATCACATCTCTTCCGAAAATGTGATTGAATTCTACTTCCGGTGTGATATAACTTAAGCCCAATCCACAACGTAGACTTAAGTCATTATCGTATTCACCATTATAGACTGATATTAAAATACTCATTTTGACCTCCTCGTGCTAGAGAGGTTGGGACCAGTTTACACTGATTGAGAAAATGTCGGCAATCGTTTGTTTTGTTTACGATTCTATGTTATAACCTTAAGGCCCTGTTATGAAACAGAAGTATGCTGCTATTTTTAATTGTTGGGTAAACTATGGTGACACTGGTACGCATTAACCTTAAGCATCCTATATCTTCAAGTCAGTTGGTACAGTGTAAGGTTCGTTGCGATTATCAGTAACGGTCAATGGGAACTAAGTCTGACAAAGTGTGTATTGTTTACAACATCCGGCTCAGAGCACAGGGTCTCAGTACCATAACGATCTTATCATTGTAAACTCTCAACCAGCAAACTACCTAGGTCGAGACATTGACTCTAACACACAACCGGACCATCTTGTTTTGTACTTACGTTATTTGCTGGTCTGCTGGAAATCAATGCGTGATGGCCTGGCATTGTGTACGAGAGTTGTCTTACTCTCGTCCGCTATAGAAACTGTCGCGAGAATACGGTTGCGATCGTATACACTTATCACATAAACGAAATAATTCCCATCTGTACCTGTGAGAGAAATAGCACATCTTCAAACCCCAACACAAGGCCCGCGGCCATGGCTAAGTGAAGGCGTGTGCACTTCCTAATCCTACTCCAATTTACCGTTTACGGGATCGAGTCTGTTGACGATCAGGTATATGAGTGAGTCACAAGATGTGGCTCCGGCAATCGCGGGGGTAGTTTTTACGAGGTTTCCTCCTGGTTTTCCACCGTAATCAGGCAAGGAACAGTATGCAGTGGACAACCGTCGTCATATAAGTGAAACACCCGTATACGGCGTTAATTCCCAAATCAAACCCCAACCGAAAATGGTAATGTTAGTTATCTATAATTCCCAAGTTTTGTTAGCAAACACAAAACAATTCGTTCTTTCCAGAATGAAGCCAGCAGAGTTTAAATCCGGTTGTCTGTGATTGGATAATATCGATGGCCTATTTTGGGAGGGATTTCCCTTCACAAGCAACTTAAGGCGGTTAAATTCACCACGGTACAAGCTAGGTCGACCCGGAGAGTGTCCACCCTTCGTCTTTTCGATATACATGTACGATCGCAATGGTACCAAGACCACGTGGCTCATATGGAAACAAAAAGGAAAATCTACAAACATGTTTTTTCTATTGCCAGGTTTCTGTGTTTGTGAAGGCCCAAACTGGACAGGGTCGTTATGCAATCGTTGCAGCGAATCTTTTTACGGATCAGATTGTCTTCCATTGCCGAGCGTAGTTGATGTATTGCCAAACGCTGGTCCAACATCAGGCGGTACTGTGGTTCATGTAAAGATCGACAACCTGCCAAACTCTACATTAACCTGCAGGTAAGGACTATTTCAGTAGTTCTCTCATAAAAGCTGGCAATCGTAGTCTATATCAGCTAAATGTTCAACAGAGCTTGCCTACAAAACTCAACGGCATTCCTGTTTTATGAACTTCTTTTCAATGGACCACACCTGACCCATACACTATTTTTAACGATTATGAAATAAAGTTGGTCGTTCTAACGCCGCATACTTGAGAACCAAGCGATGGGTCTAAAAATGAAATATGACCGACCTACTACCCAAAAGCAATACCAAAATCTTGTACCTAAAATGTATTTTCCTCTGTCACAGAAAACCATAAGCATACTAGAGACACACAAATCCAAAAGACCTTTTGCTTAAGGCGAAATGTCCCTCAGTATCAGACATACTGTATAAACAAACTTTTTCATTTGTTAATTTCAATATCTCTGAAATACCAGTTTGTAGGCTGCTTTATTTGATCTCATACCGAATATCGTGTTTGTCTAATATTTATGAATACATTATATACTATGTAAATGGTCATGACCTTCTCTAGAGAGATCTGTTGGTTACCCATACAAACTATATTTAGATCTATTTAGAAACTTGTCTATGGGAGATTTATGAATACTTTATATACTATGTAAATGGTCAATACCTTCTCTCGAGAAATATGTTGGCTACCAATACAAACTATATTAAGATCTATTAATATAGATCTATTTAGAAACTTGTCTATGGGAGCGTATAGAAAATGAAACGACTCGTCGATTTTAGTTAATCAACATCCCTGTGCCTGTGTGATTACTTTTCAAAAATATATATGAGACAATTTCCTTTCTCTACAATAATAAAAATATCAGACAATTTGTAAAAGGCTAAATATCAATGGTTACCCGTTGTGCAGCATGGCAACAACAACACAAACACATTAGCAGCAGCAGCACCAAGTTATTAACAAAGTTATTTTAATTTCGGGCGATATTAAAATGTTTCCTTAGGTTTGGCGATTTAGAAGTCATGGGCGTAACAATGGATGAGACAACTGTTGAGTGTATATCACCCCCTGGTTCGGATGGAATGGTGACGTTGAATCTTAATGGTGAAAACGTGACGGTTCTAAGTTTGGTGAGTATTTTCAATAACTGTGATAGAAAAGCGAATTTTACACCCGTGAAGTGCACGGGTAACAATTTATGCTTATTGTTTATCTACTACTTTGCTGTTTCTAAAGACTATTTTATTTGCATATCTTTGATGACACCATAAATAGATGAAAATATCACAACTTGTCCAGCTGATGAATAAACATGGTTAAGCTAAGCATCGGAATTAGGTAGGCTACAGAGGAGGCATCCTGGTAAGGTGCATTGGGTAAAGCGCATCCGAGTGGTCAAACTTGATGAAGGATCCTTCCTTTGCACTAGCACTCCTGTTGACTGGGCTGAAATAAGAATATTCTGAAACGAAACATACGATTTGCTGGTTGAGTTTAGGAAAAACTTGCAAGACAATATGGTATACTTCCTGGGGTAGGTGGGTTACATTCGGTGTTGGTGGTGTGGTGCCTAACTCTAACCTGCTTTTGCCGACATGCCCACGCCAAAACTTCTCCAAGGAGACGATAGGTAAAATACTTTTTAAAATGAATTGTAGACAAACAAACATCTTGTGGTACTTATAATTTTTTTTACTTTAATAGGCAAATTTTACATACTATAAAGACTGTCCTGTGAATTCTTGCGGCGAAGATCAAGATCCTTCACGTGGTATATGCTTGTTGGGCGCATGCGTGTGTAACCCCCCATGGTCGGGTAGGAACTGCACCACTTTACAGCTCGCACCGGATATAGCAAAGGTTTCCGGTTTACTAGTCCGCGAATTCCAGGATTTAACATATAAGTTTGAACTTCTCGAGGTAAGTCCTGTAATCCCCCTTATTTCATGCTAACCATTATTGGAAAAATAAACATACACAAATTTCACGGATAACGAGAACGGCAGAAAATATTTATGGAACTCGATGCGGACATGTCATACGCTTGTTTTTAGGATCATCCAATCTATCTATCAATTAATCAATCAACCAATCAATCAATCAATAAATCTATCGATTGATGGATCGATCGATCAACCATCTAACCAATCTTTGGAGTTATGTGATTTTTTAAAAGAAAAATTTATTGTGGTAATTTTAACTGTAAATTGAGACAGGTCAATTTAGAATTCACCGTGATTTTAGCTTTGACCAAGCCCAGCAAGAGAGATCATTGCACAACATTTCATTGGTCAGTTAAAGCGAGTGACAAAAACAATATTAGGGAATCGAAGACAGCTGATTGGTTATCAGCATCACGTGACACGCGGCTGTTTGGTCCGCAGGTTGTGATACTTTGCAAATCAAATCCAGTAGTTATGGTATACATTAACAGCTGCATACACATGCTTATGTCTCATCCGACTTGTGTTTTTACTCAACAGGGCACAGCACCGGTTACATGGAGCTTAGACAGCAAAGTATCCGGTTTACGTGTAGATCCCAATGAAGGGATCCTAACTTGGGAAAGGCCTCAACTGGATCTAAAAAGCACAGTGGTTACTGTATCAGTGCATAACAGCATTGGGAGTGACAACGAAACTGTGGAGATCCGCCTCGAACCCGTCTACAAGGTTACATCGCTCAACATAGACCAAGAAGGACCATTTTCTTTACCTACACCAGTGACGTTATCCGGCTATATTGAGAGCTACTTATCCAGTAATGAAACTATTCCCACAACATTACCCGTTTTGATAAGGTAAAACGTTTTGATAGTTCTGTTAAATAAATCCTTTGATCAGGTTAGGCACAATCACCCTCTCTAATTGGAGGTAAAAAAGGTCGTTTTCGCTAAATAACTGCAGTTTATATTCATCTATGAAACTGAAACTT
>JARDVA010089805.1:0-11641 GCA_030265315.1 Mopalia swanii
ACATTACTCTCACTGATCAGCGGCTATTTAACAGATGTAACATTACTCTCACTGATCAGCGGCTATTTAACAGATGTTACATTACTCTCACTAATCAGCGACTATTTAACAGATGTAACATTACTCTCACTGATCAACGGCTTTTTAACAGATGTAACATTACTCTCACTGATCAGCGGCTATTTAACAGATGTAACCTTACTCTCACTGATCAGCGGCTATTTAACAGATGTAACATTACTCTCACTGATCAGCGGCTATTTAACAGATGTAACATTACTCTCACTGATCAGCCTCTATTTAACAGATGTTACATTACTCTCACTGATCAGCGGCTATTTAACAGTTGTAACATTACTCTCACTAATCAGCGGCTTTTACACATTCAAAGTTTTTCCTAAAGTATGTTATTCATGACTTTTTGTCCTTTTTTCTGATCACTTGTTGGTTTAATTTCATCACGTGGTCATAGCTATAATTGCTTTTACGTTTCTCTTTTAGACATTCAAGGTTTTTTTCTAAATAATGTTATTCATGATTTTTTTTGGTCCCATTTGTCCCCATCACTCGTTGGTTTAAATGCAGAACGTGGTCGTTAGGTAAACTGCTAGTTGGGACTGGACGTTCGATACATAGTGATAAAGACAAATACCATTCACCGAAGGCTATTCCGCAAAATGTTATTGACCTCAGCCAAAAATGTGTCCTTTTTCAATCCTAGAAACATTAATCCTCTTGGTTTTTGGGGCCTTATGGAGGTCTGATCAGACATTCGTGATCCTAAATGTTATTTTTGTGATAAATTTGACACGATGAATGTCTTCAATCCCACACACACACACACTCAATAATGCAGACAGCTACGATTTTCATTGGAATAATTGACACTGCTGGAGGTTAGTTCTGGTTGTAATGGATTTATGATCGTAACAACTTGATTTCATACAGTCCACGTTGATGTCACGTGTGACAATGGTGGTGTGTTGTGGTGATTTACCAGACATACTGGTTAGACATATAATTTATCACGAACAAACAATTATTCAGGTTCTGAGCTATATGGGGACGTCTGCAGTTAGCCACTAAGCAAATTTGATTGCAAACATACTGGTATCGTACTTTATACAAACATATAATTATTCACATTCTGAGTTATAAGTGGATATCAACAATTGTAAGGGACTGTATCACCCATGTATTGTTTGTTTTCTGATCGGTCGTTTGACCAAAAACGACATACACAGTAAACGATAGGTGAAGCAAGCGTTTTGTATTGCGCACTTGTTTTCAGAACTGTGATTTATTTGGGCGAGGAGATTATTTTTATCTCTGCCGTCAGGAAGCGGAAGTCGAAAAACCGGTTAAATAAGCAGTAAAGTAGTGCAAAATTAGCCTACACGACTGTCCGACAACAAATCATGTGAAGTGGACCAGCCACTCCTTGAATGAGAAACACTTTGCCATAGTTTGCTTTTTCAACCTTTATTAGATTCTCATAGCCAGCTTGCCTTAACATTTGTAACGATAATGTGTGCCCCTAGTGTTGTTATGATCAGGTGTTCCCTCCAGTGTTGTTATGATAATGCCTATTATATTCACCTGAATGATTTCTGTCCTAGTGGTACTCTGAATTCATACACGTAAACTGTCCGGGTAACTATTGCTACCAAGACATACAAAAGCACGCATATTTTCTGCTTTTGTATGGGTTGCCTAGGTTGTTCGGCAGCTCTCATACACCATAGAGCAGTCATTGTTTTCGTTCATCTATATTTTGCCGAAAATTTAAAAAATAACAACGAATTAAGACAATTCAAACTCGGTGTTCGTGTACTTCACTCGAAACTGGACCACGTGACATGATCGATACTACGAGGGGGGGGGGATGTATAACAGATTGGATTGTTATTCTATAAATATTACAGCCAGGATCTCTAAAATTGGTGGGCATATACTACGACCAAAGCCCTATCACATGACACATTTAATTCTTTTCATACGTCGCTAGGGGGCTTTGTATAGATAACAGTCTTGAATAACCGACTGGACTGTAATACAAGTCGGTTATTCAAAGAGCGTCCCCTACCGGCGGATAGAAGAATAGCTGTAACGATCATGTCACGTTGTCCAGTTTCGAGTGTTAGGATAAAATATATATGAAGGAAAATAATGACTGCTTCCTGTTGAATATCTAACTACAAACTAATAACTACAGAACAACTTATCTCACGTGAAATAATTGTGTAAAACAGCGGATATTTCGATTGGTCAAATGAATATTTATAGTTGAGAGTCATCTAGTGAATAACAATACAAGAGAGTGACCATAAGTTAAGTTCATATTATCGGAGTGAGATCGGAGTTGAGTTTATTGACCGTAACCATACAGCTTATTGGTACATATATAAATGACGGTAATACATTTACATAGTTGCACTTTGTAGATACTTGCTTAAGACGTTTTAAAAGTTCAGTTGCATTCATGTTGATAGAACTTGTATCAATTTGAATATAGAAGGCTTCTCTCGGAATATATCTTTAATATGCACAAGTATCAAATAATAAAAGGCGGGGTAAATCAGAATGAAATTGAAATTCATCTTCGACTGCGTCAAGATTACAAATTTGAACAGGACCTATTTTCAAGAACAAACTTAATATATCTACCTTCTTGTACAGCTTACATATGGGCGAATCAAGTGTTTGTATAGAAAACATTTTGACAAAGATTCTATTTGTGAGCGAATACTTTGGTCCTCTTGTACGTACGTAAAAGAAAGGAACATTATAAATCGGCTGAGTAATCCAATATTTACACAGTCCTGTATTACTTGAAAACAAGCCAACAGCTTTGAAGTAACGTACAACTTGTATATGTCATTATACACAGGAATCAAAACAAATTTTCGACGTTAATAATTGTTTCATCATAATTTCATCATTTTATATTTTCTTTGGATAAACATAGAATTTGTACCCAATTCAAGATAAATCATATCATTGGTACATTATACAGCTTGTTGGAACATTTCAAATCCATTTACAACACTTTAAATAAACAGATTCAATGCCGTTTCCAATCTGTGCACCCTAGGACTCGCTGCCATATTGCAGGACACCGGGTATGTTTGTATCGAAAAAGAGAAATTGTGGTGACGTCATTGCAGCGTAAACCATAAATGGCTCTTTTTCTCTGTTCGGCATTTTTTTTTCTGAACACTTATTGAATTTTCCATTTTGTGAAAACAAGATACCTATATACACAAATTGAGCTACAATATGGCCTGGTCACAAAATAGAAACTGATTAGCAGGGCACTGCCAACCGGGTCTAAAAATAACACTTAAGTTTGACTATAGCATTTATGGTTAATTTCCATTTGTCACAGTACACAGACAATGCACTAATCATTGTCTGTGTCGGAACACCCCATCGGTGTCTTCCGTACCGTAAATAATCTCTAGCGTAGATTGGGTCATTTCACAGGAGTTAACTTTGATGGTTTTCTTTTCGTCATAAGACTTAGTTATCCAAGTGTGTATTGTGTATGTCTGAAGGCTATTCTCGTGGACAAAATTTCAAGCAACGACATGCGAAGTGATCTCCCCTTATGACTAAGGAAAGGTTGACCCAAGGACTGCCATTTGGTGGTGTAGATGCCTTCCCTGATGCTCTGCGCGCAGTGGACTCGAAATTTGAACATCCGATGCTGTGGCCTCACTTCAACGATAGGCGAAGTGATCTCCCCTGATGACTAAGGAATGGTTGACCCTAGGACTGTCATGGGGTGGTGTATAGATATCTGCCCGTGGTGATTTGCTCGCGGTGGACGAAGCCCTGTGAGATCGCAACAACTACATGCGTAATGACCTCAAATTATGATTAAGGCATGGTTGATCCTAGGGCTGTCATGGGGTGGTGTGGATGTCTTCCCGTGATGCTTAGCGCACGGTGGACTTTCGTGAGTATTGAAAACATATGACGAGAGTTGACATGGGCTGCTGTGGGTTGAAAGGAACGTCACGCATAGTGATCTCCCCTTATGACTAAGGAAATGTGCACCTTATGGCTGTCATGGGGTGGTGCGGGTGTCTCCCAGTGATGCTTTGCGGGCCGTGGACTCGTGAGTTGACGAGATGTGACGAAATTTAACATTGGGGTCACAACCATGACATCAGGAGTGATCTCCCTTCGCCCTCCCTCACCAACATGGCAGACACAGTCACAGCATGCCTGTACACATGCAGAGATCAGAACACCTCTGAGCGGACCGAGGTGCTTCGAACCAGGAGTAGATGGTTTGAGGGAGCTTGATGTTGCCCTTGTGCTCTCAGAGCTAAAGGGGAACAGGAAGCCGGTGTGTTTGTGTTGCGTCCTGTTATTGTCCTGTATTTGTCTCGTCTTGTCTTTGTCAGTTGCCAGAGGTGTCTAGTGTGGTTTCCTTAACCCTTTAGGCTGGCACGTGGTCATATAAGTGAAATACCCTTGAGTACGACGTTAAACCCCAATTAACACAAATCGAACCAGGAGTCATCTTCCTTAGTTCCCCCTCACCAACATTGTCGACAGAGCATGTGACAGCCCCTCCCTCTCGGGCGATGGTCCTCGTCGCTTTCACGGCCGCATCCCATTCACAGAGGTGGCTCTTGGTGGTGGGGGTTGGGGGGGGGGGGGGGGGTGACCTTAGCAATCGCCCGTCCGGCCGGCCGAACGCCCACCCGCGCGGATGTACGGTGACGGCGTTCTACGGCGTCATGTGGCGTTCTGCGACAGTATGGCCGTCTTCCTGTTATGCTTTGCGCGCTGCGTAAACACTGGCTTGGGTTTTGTTTCGACAGCTGAAGGCAGGTCGTTCCTGATAATGGGCTAAAGAGCGTCGCCTAAGTACTTAATTTACGGAGAAACGGTATGTAGTTCGACTTTGAAGAGAGCAGCAACCTACTAATTCTTTCGAAACCCCATACCTGCCCAGTAACCCATACTCCCACAAGACGACTACTACTATTCGCGTGTCATAATTGTGACTGCACCCATAGCACATGATCATCAAGCAAACGCAAAAAACTGCTGATCAGGGAAGGGTTCCCAGGGCTGGTGGGGAGGTCATGGAGTGCAATGTGTACTCAGTGAGTGTGTGTCACTGAACCAGGTCCCGCAGCCTCGTTCTGAGATCGACTGCTATAAAAAAAAACCGTTACACAGCGAGGTGTGTATTCATTACCGTTGAAACCCTGAAAGAGAGAGTGCCGACTATGTTCACCTGCGAAAGTTGCTAAGCGAAATTTACGGAATTTTCAGGACCATACAACTTTCGTTTTAACGAAAAGAGAGGTCAGGATCGTTTTATACGAGCCATCTACGAAGTCTTCCAGTTCAACATTGTCTACGGTCTTATCCTGTGGCATCGTGAGATCAGCCAGGTGCGGTATTACTACCCCAGTATCAACACATGCGGGTGTTACCCAGCCCGGCGCCATACAGGACCGGTCAGTACTACTGACATATTTCAAGAGTCAATCAGCTGTTATTTTGACGTGTAGGGGTCAGTATGCAGTCGAAGCTTGCGATGTCAAGATGGGCGCTAAACTTCATTGGACGAATATGGTTGCCTCTGTCTGTGGAGGATTTACGAGCCTACAAAACCGTTGTATAAACGATGTTTGAAGATGGTAGGGTGACTTAAGGACATTTACTCGTGTTGAAACAATTCACCGACGACGTGTGTGATCAAGCTCAGCACCGGTTGTCTTTTTCATTTTTAGTGCTGAATTACGTACACTCCTTTATTAGTAGTCTGGGATCATCCCGGGCAGACGACACACTTGTCAACAAAAATAGGTCGAACTCCTTATACAGCTTACAAATATTTGCTATATATTGTAAAGGTACAGACGAAAACGAAAGTAACTATTAAAGCTCTCCCAAAGTTTTAGGGGTTAAAATCCTTGGTTTGGTAGACTTCTGCTTATTATTGAATATTTGTCGATTGGTTGTTATTACCATTGGTCGAATTAAAACGTCATAGACAACTTAATAGTTATCGGAATCCTATATAGCTGTCGCTACAGCTCTAGTTATTATTATTACTATATTTCAGTTAATAAATATTGCATTTCAACCGGCACTGTTTTCTGTTGCGTGTGTGCTGAGCGTTCTGATAAACCACTTTACACTTCCCCAGCTTTGTATGGACCAATGTGCCCTTCTCGAAAATATATACTGGTTTCTGAATAAAATTACTTTTTAAATGGCATTTATGGAATCTTAAATTCGTGACCCGGATATGAAATTTATAAAACTCTAAAAACTCATTCACTAAATGAAAAATACCACTCTTGTTTCATAAATTTAGTAACTCCAGGTCACCCTTTAGAGATCCTTTATAATATCGCTTAAGGCGCATTCTCACGGTGCGATTTGAAGTAACGATTTCAGTTAAATTCCCTTTGTTGAGTTTTGCTTGGTCGATGTTTTCGTTCTTTTGTATCGACCAATCAAAATGCTGCAAATAAGGGGAATCCCCTTACGTAAAGACTACACACCATGCCGTGAGAATGCGCCTAAAGGAGTATTGAACTGGGTGGAACGCTGGTATGTCATTCTTGAAAGGATTTTAGACAAGTCTGAAACACGGAAAAAAATCTTTATTGTCTTACAGAGGACGAGCTGGTCATAGCTAGAGAGACACACAAACCAAGAAGAAGCCTAAGAATTTTCATCTTCCCGAGGCAAGGCGGAAAAGAAGATAGTCGCATCAAAACTCTTGGATTATTACCATTCCTTCACACACTGACACACTTGGGTTAATTGTAGTCTTAAGCAACTACTTTCGAGAGAGATATCTTTATCCCACCAATCAGATTGGAGCTTTCATTAGCAAAGTAAGCGCGGGTCTAAACACATGATGTCGAATAGGCTACATGTGGACACACGCACAGATCATAGTCCCATGAAATAGTCCCTGACATCATGACAAACATGCTTATTGGCAGTGGCCCCACACATGTTTGTTATCTACAGATGTGATGTGTAAATAGCTAACTGGTTGGCTGCTTGCTTCTAGTCCAATTAAATGTTTACTACGCTTTTCAAGCCAATTGTGGCAAGCGTGAACAGGTGAATGTCTGGTGTAATGCAATTTCCCCCCTAACCTTGGGAAGATGAAGCGTTTAATATATAAGCATCAGCTAATGAGGAAGAAGAATAACAACAAAATAAAAGAATAAGCGTGCGATGCTCTGCTTAAAATGAGCTTTTCTACTTTCAATTATGTTTTACTCATATTTTCCTTTTAATACGGGTCACACAGAACTATGTATATACATTATATATATTTCGAATGTGAAATTTATTTTTATGCGGTTCGCTTTATCGTTCATTGGTATTTATTGTCAATTGGCATAGGAGATGTTAGTTGTCTGCCAAAAGGGGAGACTACACCAGAATGTGGTTCCGCTCCAGTATTTTGATCAGCATAAATTTTTTTCTCAATTGTTAGTATTTTTTTCGACTGTGGAACTCCAAACTGTTCGATGAAAATAGAGACTAATCCAGCATGTTGTCCAGCTACAGTATTTTCATCAGCATTGCCATATTTGTACATCAATTGTTAATATTTGTTTTCACCTTGGTCTGGACCTACAACTTGTTCGCCAGGAGGTCTGGGTAAGTTATTTTGAACACCAAATTGTCCGCCGAGCGCTTGGGGTTGAAGCTGTATCTGAGGGGTCTGAAGCTGCATCTGGGGGTGATGAAGCTGCATCTGGGGGTGATGTGTAATTACTGGTAGTTGGTGCTGTGGCCATGCATATTGGGGCTGGCCCGGAATTACTGGTGGGTTAATAAACACTACACCCGGCGATGTGGCATTTGCTGATGGTAAGTTACATGCCATGATAAAAGCAAGAATGCCAGTAAGCATCAGAATGCCCACAGCTGCACCGGCTATATTAAGTGCCGAGCCAGTTGAGCCGCTCCCAATAATACTTTCGATGGTGTTAAAAAGCATAAACATACCCAAGGCAATGCCGTAAAATATGCCTGAAAATTAAAAAAAAGTCAATGAAACATTATGTTAATTATGATAATTTTAACAATAATAATAAAGACAATAATAATGATTATCATCATCATCATTATTTCGGACTGTATTACATAAACATATGACGCAGATAGCTGTAGAATACGAAACCTACAACGATGTGTAATTTAGATCTACATACAAACATATTTACAGAAGAAGCATTATTTAGTAAATTTGGTCCAAGGAATTGAAACCGTACCAGTGGCGCCGCCAGGATCAGAAATCTGGGGGGCGAGGGGCAAGTCCTAATTGTAGGTCTGGGGGGGACAATGTTTTTTTAAATGGAAACTTGGAGATGTCTTCTTTTGGCGTATATATTCTTGGTTTTGATCGATTATGTGTCTACATCGTGAGAAAGTGTGGGAAGACCACCCAACGAAGGGTGGGGGTGACTTTCACAGCACAATGAGGCGACGGTCCAGTGGCCGCCTAGGCCCTGGAAGCTTTTGAGTTCTACGCATGCTCGATCTGGGTCAATTTTGCTATATATAACTAATGCCGTTTACTAGAAGTTTTAATATCAGTTTTTAATGGGTTTTTTTTCTCTTTACATTTATGTATGGTAAGCATGTTTGTTTCAGCTTTGAATAAATTTATATTTTGATATAAATGACTATTTTTGTTGTCTGTTTTAAAAAACCGATAAAATATCTGCTTAATTTTGCTATAGAAAAAAACTAAGCCAAATTAGGATGAGAGCACATCCTGCTACTGTGGACAGAAATAGGCAGCTTCCTACTCCCTGATGATCCCATAGCTACAGTGAAAGCAAGCTGATTGTTCCGTGTATTTATTGCACTATATATTATACCAGTATGTGCTTCTCATTGTAAGTTGACAGTGGCACTGAGGGTGGTTCTAGTCAACCATTGTCACATTGTTCTGGAACGTCATCATATGATTGAATTTACCGTAAGTATGGTGCAAAGCCCTTAACAACTATTCTTGATATTTAGTTATTCTATCTTAGTTCATTCGGGTACTTTTTTATTTTATATATACATATACGGTCTCTTTGGTAGCGAGCCCCTATGTCAATGTCTCGTCAATACATACAAGATCCGTCAGTGATGTGATTGGACGAGATTGTTTGTTCAAAGGGTACTCACTAGTGGATATACGCTCGTATAACCAGCGATCGACTAACAGCTAGCTGTAGGCCCTGAAAGTATGGCCTATACGGCTGTTAGTCGATCGCTGGTTATACGAGCTTATAGTGAATAGGGTTTAACTGATTTCTAGTTAGTGAACTTCTGACCGAGCAAATGAAAACATTTGTATATATGTATTCTAAAAGCAATCACACCGGCACATGGATATTGATTACTTAAAATCCACGAATCATCTTATGTTCTAGATAACTCCCAGAGACAAGTTTCTTAATAAACCTTAATCCCGAATTGTATTTTTGGTAACCTATAGGCATCTCGAGAGAAGATAATGACCATTAATTTTGGTGTATATTATATTGTCGACAATATTGTCGAAAATGTAGCTAATAAGATGATATTCGGCATATGTTATGAATACATCAGTCTACAAATTAGTATTTCAGAGATACAGAGATTAACCAATGAACATGTATGTAAAGAGAATGAGCGTTTCACCCTGTGTGATACAGAGGGAAGTTTCGCCTTAACCAGTAGGTCCTTTAGATTTTTGTTTCTCTTGTAAATTTGATGATTTTGAAGGAAACAATCCAGAAGACGGTGCAATTGTTTTTTTTCGAAAAACTTTTTAACAATCTAGAGCGAACCTTAAATGCCCCCTTTTGATGCCCACCTCTCCGCTCTAAAACAGTATCGAGAAACAAGATTTGTTTTGTGTGTATTTGCTTCAAATTCTGATGTTTAAAAAAGACATTAAAAGATTGGCTATATTCAGTCTATATATCTTTCATGTGTTTTAGCCTATTTCTGAAAATGTATAAAATAAGCATTTAATGATAGGCCATATTCAGTCTATATATTTTATGCATTTGAGTCAATTTCTGAAAATGTCTAAATTAGGCATTTATTTATTGGCTATATTCAGTCTATATCTTTTATTTATTTGAGGCAATTTCTTAAAATGCCTTAAATAGGCATTAAATGATTGGCTATATTCAGTTTATATCTTTTATGTATTTGAGGCAATTCCTGAAAATGTTTAAAATAGTCTATATCTTTTATGTATTTGAGCCTATTTCTGAACATGTCTAAAATAAGCATTTATTTCTTGGCTATATTAAATCTTTATATAACTGAACAACATGGTGTTTAGTCTTTCAGTAGGAAAACATTGTGATAACAAGGTACGGATTACACATTCATCACTGTTTCTACATATTAAGTTGTCTACCACTAGTCTGGAGTAAAATATGCTATATTATCATTTCGTTATTTTCAATTTGATTATATATTAACAATACATCAATTGAGAAAGAGTACGACTTCAATATTCTAAATATAATATTATATTATGATTCGTGTTATTCTATAATAAATAAAAACGTCAAGTAATTTTTTCAGTTGACCTTTATTAGTATTTTTCTTAGATTCCGGAAATCCTCTCTGTAAACGACTGTGGGTGTAGCTGACCGGACCCTTGTCTTTCTCACTGAGCCGGAGATCCTCTCTGTAGACGACTGTGGGTGTAGGTGACCGGACCTTTGTCTTTCTCACTGAGCCGGAGATCCTCTCTGTAGACGACAGTGGGTGTAGCTGACCGGACCAGTGTATTTCTCACTGAACCTGAGATCCACTCTGCAGACGACTGTGGGTGTAGCTGACCGGACCAGTGTCTTTCTCACTGAGCCTGAGATCCACTCTGCAGATGACTGTGGGTGTAGCTGACCGGGCCACTGTCTTTCTTACTGAGCCTGGGATCCTCTCTGCAGATGACTGTGGGTGTAGCTGACCGGACCCGTGTATTTCTCACTGAACCTGAGATCCACTCTGCAGAAGACTGTGGGTGTAGCTGACCGGACCCGTGTATTTCTCACTGAGCCGGAGATCCTCTCTGCAGACGAATGTGGGTGTAGCTGACTGGACCCGTGTATTTCTCACTGAGCCGGAGATCCTCTCTGCAGACGACTGTGGGTTCAGCTGACCGGACCGGTGTATTTCTCACTGAGTCTGAGATCCACTCTGCAGACGACTGTGGGTGTAGCTGACCGGGACACTGTCTTTCTCGCTGAGCCAGAGATCCTCTCTACAGATGACTGTGGGTGTAGCTGACCAGGTCAGTGTATTTCTCATTGACACTGAGATCCACTCTGCTGACGACTGGGTGTAGCTGACTGGACCCGTGTATTTCTCACTGAGCCTGAGATCAACTCTGCTGACGACTGTGGGTGTAGCTGACCGGACCCGTGTCTTTCTCACTGAGCATGAGATCCTCTCTGCAGACGACTGTGGGTTCAGCTGACCGGACCGGTGTATTTCTCACTGAACCTGAGATTCACTCTGCAGACGACTGTGGGTGTAGCTGACCGGGACACTGTCTTTCTCACTGAGCCGGAGATCCTCTCTGCAGATGACTGTGGGTGTAGCTGACCAGATCAGTGTATTTCTCACT
>JARDVA010090136.1:0-11638 GCA_030265315.1 Mopalia swanii
TTAAGTAGGGGAATATCCTCGTAACACTCCATTCCTTAAAAACAATGTGCCTCGGCCCCTTCGGGGCCTCGGCTCCAATATTTTTAAGGAATGGAGTGTTACTCGGACATTCCCCTCTACACAGACACACAACAGTTACATAGGCGCAACAAATGTCGCTCCGGGGATACAGGGGTTTGGCATAATGAACAATGTCTTGATTGACCGATTGTTTACACTACATATAAAAAGAAAAATTCACGAGTATGACATTATATATAAATTATATCGCGAATTTAGCTGTGAGCCGGTCAAATTGTGCTATAGCGAATTCCACTAAAGTGATGGTGGTTTACCAGACCATAGCCATGAGCTTAAATGCCACGTTTTGACTTTCGTGCCAAGTGTTTCCAATAGTGATTTTAAAACCGCATAGCACTGCCAATAAATGAATGCAGCAGACGTTTTACATAGCTTGTAAAATAATAAATGTTTTTGTACGAGATGTAACATGCGTGACTGTTATTAGGTAGGCTACATGTAACATACAGTATAGCTCTAAACTCAGTTTGACCGATTTATGAACTTAATGGGTTATCGAACTCTTGGTAAAGCCATATGGCTAAATCCCAGGGCATGTTGGTCTCCTTTACAACATCTCTGTATCAAATTGATAAAACACGTTCGATACACGTATCTGATAATCATACACGTTTGATACACGTATGACACGAATAGCATGTGGAGCTGTTGACCATCAAGAAAATGAGGGAGTCACGCGATATGGCTCTGGTAATGGCTGCGGTGGTTTTTACGAGAGTTTGATGCCATTGTTCCATCGTATTTCAGCAACGAACAGTGTGAGATGGACAATCCGTTGTCATATAAGTGAAATAAGTGAAGTACAAGACGTTAAACCTTAATCAAACAAACAATCAATGATCTGTAATTGGAATTTAATGTGACTGGTCTAACATCGAAGAAGTAAATAAATGAATCAATATATCAATCAATAAATAAATAATTAAAGCATTAAAACAAATATGTTAATCAATGTGCTTAAAGTGGTTCAGCATCTTGCAATAACTGGTTTAAAGTGGTTCACCATCTTGCAATAACTGGTTTACTGGGAAATAACCGCTTATAGTCCACGCCAGACAGTGCTATATTCAACTGGCTCTTTTAATTAAGATTTTTAATTAAGATTTAATTAAGATTTGGCGATCATGTTTTGCAGTTCTATCGGAGTATAAACTGTCAACTGAGTGTGGTTCAAACCGTATAAACTTTTGATCGGTCGAAAGTTTACGCAAAGTTTGAACCACACTCAGTTGACAGTTTATACACCGACAGAACTGCAAAGCGTGATCGTCAATTCTTATAAGTTTCTTACAATATCAACGCTACACAGACTCAAGTGATATGGCATGAAAAATCTCCCATACATTAGTATACCAAATTGGCTCTTATCCGTTTACGAAAGCTATCTATGCACACTCAAAACCCACCATATTTATATCAAAAGTTTAAGCCTATATGTACACCCAACCTTGCGTCTTCCTTTGTTAGATATTTGAATTAACCCAATTCTCTAAGAAAGAATGTGTACGGATTGAATTCACTAAGCTATCGTAATTTAATAAAGACGTAAATAAGACATATAATACATCATCCCCAAAAAATAAACCATACTATAATCTCCTAGTTTGTTGATTGATTGATTGATTGATTTGTTGATTGATTGATTGATTGATTGATTGGTTGGTTGGTTGGTTGGTTGATTGGTTGATTGATTGATTGATTGATTGACTAATTGATTGACTAATTGATTGACTAATTTATTGACTATTTGAGTCACTGATAGATTGGTGTTTCATGCTGTGTGCAAGTGTATATTTCTTATATGACATTGATGTATTCCAACAATACTTTGCACTAGCATAACCGTAAAATGTCAAATAAATTGCTCTTTGCCAGAGGGCTTATCTATTTGGAAGACGCTATTGATGAAAATGTCTGGTGCACTATCACAACCGAAAAAATTTTGATAAAGCTGGAAAGTTAATCTTCCTTTAGTGCAATACTGTTTTACTTAACGTAAAACAGTATTGCTACTCTTCAAATAAATTGCTCTTTGCCAGAGGGCTAATCTATTTGGAAGACGCTGTTGGTGAAAATGTATGGTGCACTATCACAACCGTAACATTTTTGATAAAGCTGGAAAGTTAATCTTCCTTTAGTGCTATTAAAGTAAAACAGTTTTGCTGCTCTTCAAATATATGGTGGACTAGCACAACCGTAAAATTAATTCTTTTTTTTTATAAAGTTGGACAGTAAATCTTCCTCCAGTGCTAAGTAAAACAGCACTGCAACTCTGCAAACAGACTTCCCTATCCAGAGAGTTCATCTCGTTGGAAGAGCTCAAAATATTGAATTCATGTAGCCATCGTTATTCAATAAAGTCTTTAATGAGAAATATAACACGTTATCCCCAAAATAGCACCAATACTATAACTTCGTTAGTTGATTGCATCTAGCTGGAAAAGTTATAAATAAACAGCTAGAGCTAACAATAGGCATGTGAATACCATTGGTCTCACACGAAATCCAATTATATCTTCGTGTATTGTATTTTCTGGCAAGCTAAGTTTAAATCAGCAGTAATTCAAGGGGACGACATCAACAACAATGCCATAGTCTAATTTGAAACCCTATCGAGTTGTTCAGAAACCTGGTACTGATTTTGCGTATGATTTGTCATTTTCAACCGAAAGCTACTTATACCTTTGTGCTTACGTGAAATGTACGGTGGACTTAAATGATTGACGTAAAAAGCCGTGATTAAGGGAATTTCACTGATAGGACGGCAATGTACTTCAAAAGAGTAAACAGCAAGGCAACTATACTGGAAAGTGTTATAGAAACCCATGTTGGAAATTACATGTTACCCCTTAGCTGGCAGCATTTAATTATATAATTATAGGGTCCTTAACCAGAGGGCTTGTGGACTTTTTTGCCGCATTTGTTGTAGCGATGTCACTGAGGTAAATCAATGTTAATAGTGTGAGCGTCAGTTGAATATATTTTCTTCTATATAATTGCTTAACTTATGTTGCACTGTCTTATTTTTATTATTATTATTATTATTGTCATTATTATTTGTATGGAAAGTATAAAAACGGTATGGCACAAAGAGACCACCATACATTATTCTAATAGCACCAACATTCAAGTGGCTTTCATTAGAAAATGGAGAGTCATACAAAAATATAATAGCAATTTTGTTAACAATAAGATAAAATGTGCTTTGTAGAATGACTCGGAGGAATGTAATGGTAATAACACCTAACAAACTATGTTTATTTACAAAAATTAGCCACACTAGGACAGAGTTGTCGATTATATTTTAACGACGGCAAATCATCTCCTGTTGGAAAATAGTGAATCCTACAAAAAGTGTTACAGCAGTTTTGTTAAAAAGTGGATAGAGTGTACTTTTTAAGGATGCCTCGGAGAAATCTTATGGTGATAACTGCTAACAATCTTTATTTATTTTACAAAAATTAGCCACACTAGGACAGGAATGTCGATTAAATTTTAACGCCGGCGAATCATCTCATGTTCTGGATTTTTGATTAATCGCGAGTTGTAATATTGATAACGTATACTTCTTGAGAGATCTTATAACAACTTGCAAATCTTGTGACAAATGTAACACACAAATATATTCAGGTATAGGTTAAATATAAAGCAATCTCCTAAACGGTATCATAAAGTAATAGAAATGAGTCCATAGATTTGTAAACTGCAGAAAACGACGTCTTTGAGTCTAGCTCAAGTGTTTTTTTTTATTTCGCTGACATACATTCAAATTTATATACATGTAATAAACAAATAGTAGTCGCCCTTTGTCTTAGTATAGTATAAGTATGGAATAATTTGCACTTTGGCTAAGTATAGTATTCTAAGTATAGAATAATTAGCCGTTTGGCTAAGTATAGTATTTTAAGTATAGAATAATTAGCCCTTTGGCTGAGTATAGTATTCTAAGTAAAAAATGATTAATAAAAAAGTTCCTGGTGAATACTGAGAGTAAATATAGAAGATAAAGCAAGAATTGATATTATATTGTAGAATTGGAAAACAAAAACATTCGTAAAATCAATTAAAACGACGACACCCAGAGCTATTCCACTTAAACATTTACTTTTACGAGATAGGGGCCCGCATACCGGTTACTATATCAAGTGAATACTTGAGGGAAAAAAAATCAACACAAAAATCAATAGCTCAAAAGTTTTCAATTTATTTAAAATTTACTTATACAACCCACGTACGAGTCTTAAAGAGCATTTTGCGAACAGTAAATTTGTAAACCGATATTATTACGTTGTATTGTTTAGCAATACAATACAGTTGTTTGAAAGAAACGGTAGACATACAGGTTTTTAGATTGGAGGAAAGACATAGGACACAGGTCTGTGTTTTGTCTTCATATGTCCATTAGTGTTTTGTTCCTTTATATTGTATGATATATATCTGGGTCCGTATTGATAAGCTACTTAAGTATTTCTTAAAGTTAAGAAAAACTTAGCTAATTCTCAATCATCATTTTAGGTACATAAACACTATTCTGGTGAATTTGTTATGATCCCAAATGACAGATTATAAGTGAAATTTTATCAAATATAAACTTTATTATTTCAAATTTTACTTTAATCAAGGGGAATGGATGGCTCAGATTTGGTTAAGTATTGCTCAACTTTAAAAAATTCTTAAGTAGCTTTATGCATACTGGCCCTGGGCCCGATTCCACAAAGCAGTTTTATGCTTTAGTCAAAATGTTTAATAAAGGCCTTCACATTTCTCAGTTTTGAATTTTAACATTTAATATTTTAGCATTAGTAATATGATGCAAGTCACAAGTACAGGTATTACTTTAGAACTAAGTTACGGCAAGTGGCAAAAAATTTGAAATGAAATATTTTGACTGAAGTCAGAAAATGCTTTGTTGAACCGGCCCCAGTGCTATATATATCCAATGACTAACCACACAGACACAGGGATGTCGATGATCGAAAGTCGATGTATATAGACATTTAATAGATCGATCATTTAATAATAGTGGTGATTAGTCAAGGATGCGGACTAAATTTAGCATCTTAGACGACCACAGTGATGACCATAATGATTGGCGACTCGATTACTTTTTGTAGGGACCCGGATTTTACCATGGTAAATACAACAGTATTTTGTCCTATTCTATTACACGTGGTAGCAAGCTAGCAAGCTGATTGTACCATGATTTTACCATGGTAAACCATAGTAAACAATGCAATACCACAGTCTAATCCTTAGTAAACTTCATCTATTATCAGCTGATCAAAAACAATTGCCTCGTTCTTTTAGGGACCCAATCTGCTACTCTTGCTCTCTTCCTAAAGCTTGGTCCTCTTCCTGTCTGAGTCGATGGCGAACAGCTAAGTGCTTTGCCGTTAAGCTGTGTGTTTGAGTTGCCTTGGGTATGGTTTGCGGTGAATAACCTATCGACTTGTTCGCTTACTGAAATTGTCGTGCAGTGTGATATAATTATTATCTAATTAGTAAATAATTGCTGGTCTGTTTTCTAGTTCGTACAACCATAACACATTACCGGTGTTTGTTTTGCAATTTATTATCCATGAATCAATTGTGCAAGAGGTTTTGTTCAGTGGGTATGGTGTAAAGAAACTAAATAGCAGAAATTGTTGTTCCAACCAGTTACATAGCTAATGACTTTACTAATTGGTATTCCAGTTCGTAATTTATAAACACAACAAAAATGTTATAAACTATAGTTAGCCGAAACAAAAGCATGTAAACTTTCATTGTAATGAGTTTTTTCAGTGCCACTTTGGAGTTGTTTGCTACAGTGCGATGGGCTCTTCGATAAATAAGTCAGGTTTAATTTCTATTTCAATAATAAATACAATTTATTGTGTCGAAACAACAGTCAAAGGCATTACGTCTCTGTCAGATTGGCTGGCTGGTTTGTTGGTTGGATGATTGGTTAAATGATTGATTGACTTTTTGATTGATTGATAGATTGGTTGATTGATTGATAGATTGGTTGATTTACGGACCGACCAACCGACCGACTGACCGACCATCCGAACAATTGAGCGCTCAATTAATAGATTGATTGATTGATTGATTGATTGATTGCTTGATTGATTGATTGATTGATTGATTGATTGATTGATTGATTGATTGATTGATTGATTGACTCATTGATTTTAACGCTTCACGCACTAACGCAACCAGTCAATTCGAAGTGTATTACTGGGTTTGAAAATTAATATTCCTCCAGTGCTAATTAAAGATAATCTTTACTCGAAACATACTCTACAATACAGGACAGCTATGCTGACTCAGATTTTCTATATACGCAAGTTGATGAAATAGGGCAGAACAGACCGCTTGAGGCGTAGGAATATAATACATCGTAGGTTGTAAATGGTCTTTGGGATTGTAGACAAAAGTGTTACTTAATGTCCATGTAACAACCGCCGTGCGAACTGTACCGAATGTTCCCGTGTTTACCCACCATTACGTCCACTATGCTCGACACGTTTACATTTTAAACATTGGCAGAACATTCTCTTTGTTTGTCTAAATTTAGTCGGCATTGTAAATTTGTTTGTCTTCTCTGTGCCCAGAAATAGCACGAAATTCCAACAAAGGACAAATTAGCGCTTTCAAAAGCGTTTGTTGTCGTGGGCCGAAGCAAACACTTTACCACAAGAAAATGTTTGAACAAAATCTCTCCAATCAATAGAATAGAAGCAGTATATTTGTCTATATGGATTCCACCTGACGGAGCATATGAGAGAAAGCTGTGTCAATTCACACCAGCTATGTTCACAGAATAGTTTTATTTATTTCTTTTGATGCTTTATCTGTATTTTGTCATTAATTAATTATACTTAATGATGTGTTGTTATTCGCTCGATTACTTTCATCGTTCAATCATATTTAACTACATTAAACAAATCCAAGGAAACACTAACAATTATTGTGAAATGAAACACTGTAAAACATTTATGTGTTCTAGAAAATGAATATATACAGCACATTTTGTGTTTCAATTTGGTGTAGTTCAGAAAATGATGCAGGCTAAAAGTCATACGGGAATTGAACCCACGACAATCGGTCAGACACCAAAGCGCAAACAGGCAACCTTGAGCATTCCCGTATATACATTCGGACTTCTGCAAAAAATGATGGTTACATATAACAGGGGTCGGTCGGTTGCTCGTAGGGCTATTAAATTTTATCCGAAAGTAGATGACGTCACGCCCTGTTCGATGTCTATCCCTTATCGGCCATTAGCGACTAATAGTCTTTTCGCGGAACTGGACCTTGGAGTCCAGTCGAGTTAATCAAGACGCTATTAAATATAGTCCGCTATTATATTATATAACGCCATGTTGAAGGTGTATCTATAATCCGCCACTAGCGATTTAATCTGGTGTAAGCGACTTTTCTTTAGAGCAATAGCTTTCACGACACCTCACTTTAGGGCAAATTTGATACCGCTTTCAAATGATGAAATCCTTCATTTTCGCGGATCACACTTTCTGAATTTGAACAGATTTAATTCAGAAAATTCTGAGATTGAAAGACTGAGCCGTTCCACAGAGACCAAATATCCAGCAGTAAATGCTTGGCACCTTAATCACATTGAGGGAAGGGACGGGGATTTACCTATCAGAGCGGTGGTGAATATCCGCTACCTTTACTCCAGTCAACTCACCTTTGGTTTTAGCGGAAGACGATCGACAGAGTGGCTTGTTTCTGTTCTAACGTGGCACAACATTTTCTGTGTCTTTCTGTATATCTTGTTTCTGGCTATCATGTCCGTCTGATGTTTATCACATCGGTCTATCTGGTGTTTTCTCGCCGGTCTGTCTACTGTTTGGCTTTAGGTCTTGCTGGACCCCTTGGGCTCAAAATTAACCAAATTTTGTTTATTGCTTGGATTAAAATTTAGGGATTTAAACTATATGTTGGTGAAAACATTAATTCGAAGTTCTAATAACAAACAGTTAAATTGGAGCCTATAATTTAGTTTTCTCGTAATCATATATTCAAGTTGCAAAACTTTAATGCCTATTTCTGGCACTTCAATTTTAAGCAGACTCCACAGTTTCCAAAGCGCATTTCTAGAAAACTATTCATGTTACAAACTTCAAATTTGAACCATTGTAAAGAGCACAATGTGATCTAGTAAACGGTGCCTCGTTTGTTATAAGTTCGTCCTAGATTTATTTTTATGTTTTCTGAAAGTTGTACATCTTTTGAAGACTTTCCACGGTGAGATAGACAAAAAAATCCACAGGGATCGTTCTAATCAAAATTTTTAAAAAAAGGAAGCACTGTTTACTAGTTCAAGGACTACTCGGTTAACGAATTTATTGAGTCTTATCTTTATTGCATTTCGAGAAAATAACCATGAAAATAGCGTAAAATTTTTTCTATTGACATTTACTCAGTTTGAATTTTCTTTTAAAATAATGATTGGATTTTCACCACATGCACATATATTTAGTCCTGAGTATTCAAGCTTTCCAATAATATATACATATATATATATGGTACAGATTTATATTCTTCTGCATAATAGACTAAATATAACGGGTGTTCTGAAAATCGACCAAGGGGTCCAGCTAGACCTTTAAGGTCCACCTGATGTTTGTCGCAACGGTCTGTCTGGTGTTTTATCGTCTGTCAGTCTGCCTGTCCGTTTAGTGTTTGGCTGACAGTTCCGTCTAGTGTTTGGCTTACATGTCCGCCGGGTGTTTTTCTAATCTGTCTGTCTAGAGTTTGTCTCATCGGCCTATCTGGTTAGAAATGTTTACCCCGCGGGTTTTCTTTAATCACACGTAGCTGGTATGATAGTACGCCCCCAGCTACAAGAAAACAATCTCATTATCAAACTATTGGCTTCTTCTCCTTCCCGCAGCTTTTAATCACGTCAGATTCATTCTGGTCTGACCTTGTTACAACAATACCAACATGTTTTCTTATCTGAAATGGTTTTAATACGTTAGCTGTTAATGGGTTTCAAATATAAGTTTATTCACAGAATGACTTCGTGATTAAATGATTGTGGAAGAGCAAGACATCCCACAATATGTATTATATTATCCATTAGGCAACGAGTTCTATACGTTTATGATTTCTGTTTGTTTAGCAATGCAGTGACTCCTGTATTGACCTTGGTCTAAATAAGGCTACGAACCCAAACCGACAGTCACCATGCAGCGCTAGCAGTCAACCGAACTGTCTGTATAAGCCTCCCATAATTATGTGAGGTGGCGCAACCTGGGAGTGAAGTCACCAACTCTTGGTCCTCATGGACTGGCGCTTCACGGAAATTCACTGAAGCTCAGAATTTATTCAGACATTTATCCAGTTACAGTTACGTTAATCCCATGACTTGTTTATTTATTTATTTATTCGATTTTTAGACCACTAGGATTAAATCAACATAACTTAGCAGCCAGAATTATTGTGAGAGAAAAATGTAACAGAAGTCAGAAAACCCTCGAGATACCCAAGGCTTCTTCCATACTAATATTAAAACCAAGGTCGATATACAGTTGATTATTATCTGTGTTCCATGGCTCCGGGGCTATATTTAATTATTCAGTGAAAATGGAGCTTCTTCGCCAAGTAGCTCGTACTTCCGTATATCTTTCATAACAACAGCGACTAAAGCAATCGAAGCTCTCCTCATAGACGCACATAATTGACAATTGTGTTGTTGTTGTTGTTGTTGTCGTCTTTAGTGCTGTTTTTAAGAAACTGGCATAACAAATATGACCCTAGCGAGAGAAGGTGTGGAAATAAAGTTTTACACCAGGACACACCTTGTCTAGAGAAGATAATGGCCAACCGTCTATATCCTATATCATATAGGTAAGACTGCGACGGTTTTCATGAACTAAACAAAGCTGTACACTGTTAGAAGAACTTGGTCAAAACGACAAAAAAAAAATTTGGTACAGACATGACCGACCAAACATTTTGTGGTCGCTCTTGGTGACCAAACTTTTATTGGTCAAAAATTCTTTGTTTATTTTGACCAACTTTTCTCTGGTCAAAATGACCAAACAATCTTTGGTCCGGCAAAAGTTGGTCAAATCGACCAAGTTATTCCTAGTCAAAATGATCAGGCATTTTTGGTCAGACAATAGTTGGGTCATTCCGACCAAGTTTTCCATTGTCAAAAAGTATTTATTTTTTGGTGGGATGAACTTGCTTGAGCAAGAAAAGTATACCCCTAAGTTGAAAACTTAAGATGGTGAATCATTATTTTTATGTATATAATTTATTGAATTATTATTTCAATCAATATTCATTAAAAAAGTCAAAAGACAAAGTAAGCAAATAAAAACACAGGTTCATGTCTTTTAAGCAAATTTTATTTTATGAAAATAAAAACCCTCCACTTTCTTGCCCCATAGAGATGTTTATAAAATCCGTCTTCAAGGTATCATTCTTTTTAATCTTTTCTTGCTACCAATTTAGTGTCCCGTGTGACCAAAATTAAATGTGCGTCACCCGGGCTTTCTTTGTCTTTCATAGAATTCTAGTTTTTAAACAACTATATATCAAGTTGTGTCGTTTGTTTGGGACCCTTTGTATGGTGTAGTGGCTTAAAATAACTGGAATGGAGCGAGTAGATTAAATGGCATCGTTTGACAGCAAGAGTCGATGTATTGTCACCCGGGCTGTTTGGTGTTTCATAGAATGCCAATTTTAAAATAACTATATACCTACTTCTGTTGTTTGTTTGAGACCTTGTGTATGCTGTAGTCGCTTTAAATAACTGGAATGGAGCGAGTAGGTTAAATGGTATCGTTGGGCAGCAAGAGTCGATGTATTGTCACCCGGGCTGTCTTGGTCTATCATAGAACTATAGTTTTAAAACAACTATATAACAACTTCTGTCGTTTGTTTGAGACCTTGTGTATGCTGTAGTCGCTTAAATTGACTGGAATGGAGCGAGTAGATTAAATGGCATCATTTGGCAGCAAGAGTCGATGTATTGTCACCCGGGCTGTTTGGTCTTTCATAGAATTCCAATTTTAAAATAACTATATACATGTACCTACTTCTGTCGTTTGTTTGAGAACTTGTGTATGCTGTAGTCGCTTAAATTGACTGGAATGGAGCGAGTAGATTAAATGGCATCGTTTGGCAGCAAGTGTCGAATGTATTGAGATTAAAGTGGTACGGTAGGTGAGGAAACATGGAACTCGAATTACTGATAGTGGCTGTTATTCGGGAAATTTCCGTTAGTAAATTATCGTGGCTTGTCCGTCAGAGGACACTTAATTTCTCAATTGGCTATGGAGTGTTTGTACAGGCCGTGGGGTAATCTATATGAAGTACCGCTGAAGGAAAGCTCGATGGCTCCGACCGGACAACTGAAGAGAACCGGCGCCATGTTGGTTCTAACTTAACATTATTAAACATACGATGTCGTTGGATTTCGCTGCTACATCGTGTGCTTGCTCTGGTACCAACATGGTGTCCTCTTGAGAATATCCAATCACCGATGGCCTCACTCTTGCCACTTGTTTCCGCACTCCAGTTCATTGAGCTTAAA
>JARDVA010090247.1:0-11638 GCA_030265315.1 Mopalia swanii
ACACGGGCACTTAGCATCTCGCTTACCTTTTATATCAGGGTGGCTTGTTGTGTGTCCAGTGTCTGCAGTCGTTCTCCCGGTCAACAGGTCGCGGGCCAAGGTAACATCTCCGGGCGAGTCCATCTAGGTCCCTAGGGGTGCCAGTTACTACAATACTTAGTCCTGGTGTACATATATACATGTTATGGTCCTGGTTTATGACCAAGCTACTGAACACGGTGAAGTAAGGCGACGACGGTTTTAATCAAATGATCGTTACCTTCATCCCAACACGTTGCAGATTGTTTGTAAATAAACACTGTGACTGTGAGAATAAGTGTTTCGTGCAACGCCACACGAATTTCACCACGATCGAGTTTGCATACAACACAAAATAAGCTACTTAAGTGTTACCAATGTCAGCCTGTCTAATCGTTCAAGTATAATTCTAAAAAGATTAAACAATAATGGGTGTACGTCGTCTCTCATATAGTATAACATTGCCATATGACCTCAGATGATGTAACATCCAATCCCCACAACAAGACCATACGTAATAGACTAGCTTCGCAATCGAAAATAGAATTGAACAGTCGCACTGCTGTCTTTACCTAGCAATAGAGGAAGAATGACTTTCCAACAGTATCGAAAAATATTTTATTACTGTGCTAGTGTCAATTATTGTTGGAATATACCGCCTGCATATAAGTGAAATACATTTAAACACCGCGTCAAATAATCTTCCTACGTCTAAAGCTCGTCCACTATAGAAACTCGCGCGTAACTACGACTGACTACCTTCGCCACAACATTAATGTATTGACCTATTTTACCCCGTAAATTTAAAACGTGGCGGAGTATATAGCCAAGGCGATATTCGTGATGAAGGAACGTCTAGCCAATGAATACGACTGGATAAATAATTTCACTAAAACCAGAATATATATCCGTGCATTGGGCTGCTTTGAGGGTGAATTCGCTTGAATGTGTTGAGTTTGTGATGTGACCAAGTGTTTAATAAAGTAACGCCCCAAAGATATATACGTATAAAGACCGCTTAAGTGACTAAGCGTACAATTTGGTTACAACGAAAGAGATTTAAATGGCAAATAACGCTAACAAATCAGCAAAATATTTCACCGTGCTCTTCTCTTGTTTGACTTCCAGGTTGGAATAAATATTGCCTCGTTCTGGTCTCATAAGAACAAAAGTTCAATGTTAGCTTAAAGATGTTACCGCACCAACTGTCAACAATTCTCATCAACACGTTTCGCTTTGTATTCACGTTGAGATCTTTCTGCTTTCCGCTCTAGCTGACATCTCAACCAGATGATTCCTTGGTACAATTTTAATACAGTCTGTGACATTCACCGCAGTTTGTCAATAAACGATTTCTCGTAGAATAACACGGATGCAGCTTACAGGCTTCGTGAGCAGTCATTGATTGTCTGCTCTTTGAGACCTTACCACGCGAATTAACCAAACTGAATGAGAGTGTAGTTGATTTATTTGACAAATAATCTCATTTATATACAGCAATGTATGCAAATTATGCATTGGATTCTCACTGATTAGTGCAGTTACAAATTAATGCTTATTTGTTGTGAATTTAGATTGTTTTCCTCCCAAATTTAGGTCACGTATTCTTCTTCCTTCTGTTTACATTTGTACTTGCTTGTTTGCAGTTCTTGTCTGTAGAACCGATAGAGTGGATATCATGAAACTTCTCAGAACCATTTTTTGTGACGATTCGACGAACCGCTTACATTTTAAGTTTTATTTTATAATTTGTGTTCCGTCCATATATCTCTTTATCCATCTTTATACTAAACATTTGTCCACAAGATCTTAAGATGGACTTGTCTGAAATGTGTAATTTACACATTACTTATGCCGACTACATACTTTTGTTAGATATAAAAGTGGTTTTGATAAGTTGGTTTAGTCGGTCTGTTTATATTTTTCGAATTCCATACCGCTAGAGTGTGAGTTTCGCGACAAAATGCTGAAGGTTATCTTCTCACGAAATGATAATCTAAAGTTTAATTCCTTTTTGATGATTGCATTTTTTGTAATAAGATATTTGATTAAGATCTGCAAATATTTGTTTAAACTAAATTTAACAAATTCATCGTAAACGTTGAAAACTTATTAGAATAGGTGGTATTTTATAATGGTATAACAATATTCTGAATGAGGTTTGATTTTACGTAAAGTTGTCAGTTTACTTCCCTTACAAAAAAATGCTATAGGATTTTCCTATGGAATTCTATAGGATCCTATTAAATCTGAAGGCATTTTATAATTATCCTAAAAGATCCTTTAAGATGTCCAAAATCCTATATGACCTTTTATGATGTCTGAAATCCTATAGGACCTTTTATGATGTCTGAAATCCTATAGGACCTTTTATGATGTCCAAAATCCTATAGGACCTTTTATGATGTCTGAAATCCTATAGGATCCTATAGTTTTTCCTGTAATGCTTGTTATCCATTATAACTGTACATGCATTAACATTTGTTGACATTTTTTTTTAGAATGGTTTTGCGAAACTTCATAAAAATGTTTCACAACCATTAGTAATTTAAGAATTGTAAGTTGTTTTTTTTTGGACTGACAGTTTTCATTTATTCTGCGACTATTTTGGCCGGGAGAAAGTTTACTGACTGCTTCTCCTTTACGACCTTTTGAATCATGACTATTTTCCCGCTTCACATTTCCTTGCTATCCTGAACTGTGCCAAACAATTGCAGAGAGTATCTTCATAGAGAAAGACAAATTTTGTCAAGCCAGTCCTTCTAGTTTTACTATTTCGTTACAATCAAATAAAATTTGATGTGGCCATTGTACCCTCTATTTGAAATAAAGCGGAGGGTTGGGTGGAAGCTTCTTGTTACCCGGTGTTCACGGAAGTAAGGGGCAACATGGAGCCGATCTGTTCGTGGTGTTTTGTTTTGCTTTCTGTGATTGTCCTTTTGCTCTGCCTTGCCTTTGTTTGTTGTCAGTGATGTCGCGGGTAGATAGTCCTTCATGGGAAACAAATAACCTTAGGTATAGCCTACGGCGTTAACCCTCAATACAACAAGTTGATTTATAACCCATATGGATCAAACTATCGCGGGTCTTTTTATCGATTTCTGTTTTGTATTTTGCTTTTAGCACAGTTTTGGAACCCAACAAAAGCTCGATTCAGTAGGTTTGTTTTGTACACATCCAGAATCAGGGAAACCGTTTACCCAGCTGCTTTATGGAATGGGAACTATTGGTTGTGAATGGAGGGAATTATCTGAGATTGTATGGAATTCTGAAGATCAGATTACATTCTGCTTGAGATAAACAATTACCTCTATTCAGTAGGCTGCGGCTTCAGCTCGTTTTTATGATGATATTGTCAGTCTAGGAAAGCTTGAGTATCTTGTTACTCTTAAGTGATTGAGAAATCGCTCATACACTTCACAAATCCACCATACATTGGATTGTATGACGGAATTCATTTCTCTGCATTTTGTAACATTCTTAAAACAAATCCAATTCACAAGGTCCAGAGTTCGGTATCGAAACAGGGAGATTTACATACAGTTATATTTGCTTGCCCTGCCACTTAACCAATTGCCATTAAGCTAGCGTAAAACACAAATTAATTAATAAATCATTACTCACTTAAAAACTCTTATTTGTTCGACGAGAGCACAGCATAGGCCTACAAAATGTTCACATATACTTTATTTTTAAGTTAAACAAAATATGTCTCAATTTAACGCGTCTGTTATGTTTCCCCGAACTAAAATTATCTAATTAGAGACCTAAAATGATAATATATTATTAAAGAGAGCAGCTATCCTTAAACGTAATATGTCAGTCGACTGAACCAATCGGAAAAAAAAATTAAAATGTATCCGAACCAATCAAAAGACAACATTTAGCATTCTCAGTACTCACGTTTCAAAGTATACTAAAACCCAATTTAGTCTACACTATCCTGGGGGGAAAAGAAGAAGAATTCGCTGTTTAAAAACACCAGACGACGGAGCATGGCGCAGTTTTTCAGTAACTCGTAAATTCCACATTTCACTGCTGTTGCTTTAATTATATCAGAGATGCGAAAAAACAACCCAGTTGAAGACATTGGTAAAGTTGACAAGCTTCAAGGCTTTTCTCTGGGATAGTAATCTAATGGA
The DNA here is from genome assembly GCA_030265315.1 of Mopalia swanii. NCBI lineage: Eukaryota > Metazoa > Mollusca > Polyplacophora > Chitonida > Mopaliidae > Mopalia > Mopalia swanii. The sequence continues at coordinate 4,161 of JARDVA010090247.1, forward strand.
ATCTGTGGAGATAAATCCATTGTGTTGTTCATGTTGTTCATGTTGTTTATTAAGATACTAACCTGACTGACTATAGATGAAACAAGCATATTTTTTAAATTATTTTTTTATTATAGGGTTTTATGCCGGAGTCAAGTTTTTTTTTACTTATATGACGGTATGCCAGCCCGATGTGTGAAGGAAACGCCCTTCGACGTCAACAGACGACAAACGACAAGACAGTACATTCTCATATAAACCCATCACGAAAAGGTCGGATTCATGTTGCCCTTGGGCTCTCAGAACTAATGGGCAACACTAAGGCAGTTCGTTCCAGCCGCCATCAAAAATAATCGGACTTTTGGTTCTCTTAATGTAATAGAACGGCGTTAAACCCCAATCAAACAATATAAAAACAATCTAAATGTAATAGTGTTATATCCTCGGTATTGAACTTAAGCAACTGAACAAGTCCTGACTGACATTACGGGGATTGTTCTTTATTGTAAATAATTTGAGCGGAAATGGAAGAAGTTTATTTCTTCTCGTAAATGATTTTATATTTAAACATTAGGTTTGTATTTTGAAACAAATGACAATGTTTCGTGTATAAAATGCCGTAATAGTATCATCTCCAGAATTTAATTATGATTATAAAATTATCCCTATGCTATTGAGCACTAGATACCACTGAAATATATCTTAGTCGAATATCATCTATAGTGAGACAAAAGGTTATCCTGAAATGCCAAGGACTCCGTCTAATCCTGAAATGCCAATGAGTCCGTTGAGAGAACCCATGAGTTCAGAGACCAAGTAATTAATAAATATACTTGCAATGTAGCCCGCAAGATATCCACCTTTCTCCTCAATGTCCATCCATTTCAGCGAGTTAAGGGAATATTATATGTGACAATCGATTCAATATCCCTCAGAGGCAGATGTTTAGGCCGTTACTTCCTAAATAAGATCCATTCTCCATATAATTGGTAAGTGACGTACTTTCGGTTCTTAATAAAATGGCAACAGAGTACTTACATGCAAGCCATTAGAGACATTAGGAAACAGAATCACATTTGGCACACATCGGAATGATAATTATGTCCAATTGAAGACAAATGAGTAACAATAAACTATTTTAGTAGGTCTGTTGTGAGTATGAGTTGGTTAAACAATGGATACGGTTAGTCAAACTTGGTTTTTGTTTGTTGTGTTGGTCGAGCATGCAGATCAATATGATCGATCGTAATTGGCTCAGCGAACGTGTGTAATAATTCATAAATCATTTCCGAAGTGTCAGCGATAGTGTTTACATTGCACGCATTGATATGTGACGTATCCAATAAATCTCCAGATTAGCTTGAAGCTTGGGACTAAGGCATACTTAATCGTTCACTAGTCTTGGACTCTTTGCTAACAAATAAACTATTTTAAATAAAGACATTTATACTTCATACATAACACGGAAGACACCCGCTAAAGATAACGTTGGCGTTGTTTATGACAATAGTCGATTTATTTATCCATCACTAATGCTCTAGTCTGGTATCAATTGTTCCATTCACTATGACATTTCGATGGTCTGTTTCCCGGTGTTCTGATTGGTTCTCGCTGAGCTTTACTGTGACAGAGTCTTGGCAGTCGAAGCAGTGAACGAGCGTGTGTTCTCTCCCATTGAGACGGCTGCAGTTTGAAGACGTCATGTACCGCACTTCCCCAGCCGTACTTTAAGCTTCAGATGGTACTCGCTTAAACAGCAGCGAGCCACGGGGATGGATTATCTATACAGGAAGACAATTCCGTCGCACACTGAAATATACAAGTCACTTTAAGAGTTAGTTACTCACTTACGGATTACAGATGAGTCGGGATAACGTTTTTATTTGGCTGTGATGGTGTTCTCAGGCTGGACAAGGCATGTGTTCTCTATGGATCCTGTTCATTATTTTACTTGCATTGATACAAGGGAAATCTGGTGAGTTCTTTTTTATAAATATATATATACGGATTGTGCACTCTCGTGAACTGGTTCTATACTATATTTTTCCCAAATAGCGATTTGTCAAACGTTTGCCAAACATCATTTGTAAGTTTACCTTCTTATACAGGTACTATGTGATTATCACACCTAAGCTGTGCTTTCTGTAGTAAATCATGTCATATCTCCTGCAATTGCACGTAGAGCCATTTAATTCTCAGACCAAGTCATCTGACGATAAATTTGACTCAAAGACCCACATGGCAACGTGTAAAAATACTTTATGAATAAAAACCGTTTCTGTCTCAATGTGGACAGTTTTTCTTTTTGATGTTCGATGCCAGGGGTGCTACTGATTGGAATTATCACTCAGTATAAAATAAGGATTTAAATAAACAAATTGACAATATGTTAACGCCATAGCGTAACTTAATGTGGCACAAAACATTAATCAATGAATCTATCTCAATTTGGACAGAACCATACAGAATAATTTAATTTACCTTGTGTGGGATAAAAAAGAGTGGCGAGTCAAAACAGGAGATTGCAAAAAGGTTTCAAAGACAGCTTTCTTGTTTCTATAATCAAATTGGTCTATATTTAGAATAGCGTTTTGGAATTAATTGTGTCAACCACTATTTTCGCCTTCTGTCAAATCAATACAAGAAGTTGTCTTGGGTTCTCTATATTTGTTTATTGTAATACCGTCACATTGAATCATTGATATGTGTCTTCCATGTGTTTTCGCGTCTGCCCCCTACTATTCTGAAAAACGTTTCCAACAAATTTGATAAACTATTATTTCGTCCACGTTCTCCTCGTTTGTTTTGGGGTTTTTTCTTCAGTAATGTCCTTGGGCTGAATCTAGATTTGCAATATCCCCAATTCTATTCGAATTTTCGATATTGTAAGTTCCATCGACGGAGTCAAATCAATAAAATCTAACTATAGGAGTCTAAAACTGCGAATTATCGTGGCCATATAAACTAGGAAACACATTCACAAACATATCTCAAAGAATAGGAGAATGTGCTCATTGTTCAAAAGAATTATACTGTTCCCTCTACTCTATAAGAAAGGAAAAATGTTCAATTGTTTTTGTTCTGATCGACCGAAAGCACGTCCCGTGGCATATCAAGATTACAAATTAGCAAATTAAATTGGGGAATTGAAAATAATTTTCTGCCCTTTAAAGTTATCGTTTTTTCGTGAAAATGTTTTCCGGTGAACATGCGTCTACCGTGCCACGTACAATTGTTATTTTGTAAAGCATAGGCCGTCCCCATTTCATAAAGGGTTACAATGTTAGCTTATTTCTCTCATGTTTACCACTTATGAAATTGTCGCAAACACTGGGATGAATGTAACAAAACAAGTACAGCAGGTTTGCGTTTGTTCCTTTGATTGATTGGGGCTCAACGCCATACTTACGGTAATTTCATTCACATATGCCCAGTGAGGGAAAAAAAGCACTCTCGACACCACTGGCAACACACAAATACAAATTTCTAGTGACTGGGATATTCAATTTGTCGAAATAGATTTTCCCGACAGGTGTAAAGTACGTTTTCTCATATATATTCCTGTTATAAAGTTTTATCTACTGCAAACATTTTCAGTTCAATTCAATCAAAAAATAAATAGAATTTTTAACGCTCTCTCAGTAAGGAAGATTTCGTGTGGATCGATTAAGACAATTTGCTAAAATGATTTTCATTTAAAAAATAAAGTTACGGTCCGGTATACATACTTATTCTATGAAACAAAGCTTGAGAGACAATATGTAACATTTTTGCCTTATAAAGTTTAAATAGTGGACAAATCCATCTGTCGTAGGACCATATAACGATTTCAGCCAGGATGAGAAATCACAACACTATTTTTTTCACGACTGACAAAATTACATCCCAGATAATGCCAAGAGATAATCGAGTGAACGGCATGAAAAAACTAGACTGAGAACCAGACCTTTCTCCATGACTTGTGTAAATCTGTTGAGATAAACTTTGGGTTGGTTTTTTATTCAACCTCTCTCATTCGCTTCAACTAACAAGATTAAACAAATGTCTTATCGAGGATCTTTGGACATTTATCATGTGTTAACCGGCTCTTTCACTGGTGTGTTTGGCGTTTTGACAGTGTAATTTTAACGCGAAAAATAACACAAAATAATGCTGTATCTGTTAGCAAAAAAGTGTAATCGGACTGCACGGCTTTCTGAACACAGCAGTTTTATATCCGACATCGCGCTGTAAATAAGGGAACAGTTGCAACTCAGCTGAAGAAACCGCATTTGCAGAGGCTTATTCGCCTACAATTGCTGTTCAACTGGTCGTGAAAAAATACAATTTTAATCATTTAAGTGTTTCTGGAAGCCTAGGAAGCATTTATGCAATTATTCGGAACTGTCAAATGTATTTCCCATAAACATTTGGTTTCTTTTTCTGTGTTCTGTAATCGTTTTACGGGCAGAGAGAAAAATGGGTAATATAAGAGGGATTTTCTCTCTGCTGGATTAAACATAATGGGAACTTGTCAGTTGTCCAATTGAATTTTTTTTGTCCAATGAGCGGTGAGCTTAGCTCATACTACTTCACTCTTTATAAGACAATGCAACATAGTTTGGTACAAGTAACAGGATGCGGATAACATAAATATACCTATCGTATATAATTTTATTTAATTTACATCAGTGCATGGGGTCCACACTAAAGGGTGAAAGTTGGTTAGGAATGGTGAATCACTTTGCCTTATTCAAGCATGTTATACATTTCTTTCAAAATATATCTGGGATTCAGGAATTAGTATTCTGACATAATGCCTATACAATCGTGCATATACATTTATAGGGAGGAGGGGCTGTTTGAGAAAAGTTGGATTTTTTCTTTAAAAACGAATTGTTTCAGATACGCTTTTAGTATTTGTTGGTGTAATATGTTCCAGTCTGTCACGATTTTATTGAGAAAAATTTTTACGAAATAAAAATAAAATCCGCTTAGAGATTATGTCCGAGAGCCGTAATACTAAAACGTTTTAAATGAATACATTTAACTTTGTTTCATAGATAAAAACCCACTGCCCTTTAAGGCATATCGCAAACACTTTTCTAACATTGCTTATATTGATAACAATTTCAGTGGTGTATTGATAGCGTACCTTTATTCAAATCTATATACTAGCCCTACCAACAATAAAGGGGAGAGATTTAATACCTTCAAAGTTAATCTGTTGTCCTTTTTTGTGTCCCATTTTTGAAACATTTATATTGAGAAAAAAATCCCCTGTCAGAAATTTCGTCGCCGTGTAGCCCGACCTCCATAAATTTATTCTTGTACATTTAAACAAAAGTGGACAATCTAAAGACCAAAGGATCACAAAGTAAAAGCACATGTAATTAGTCAACAACACAGCAATTGTCCCTCGATATCTTCATTTAGATCTTTACTTCCATTCACTGACCATTTCTTTCACAGAGGAAATCGGACTTAATGACATAGCAGCAATCGATTTATTGTCCCCCGGAAGGTTGATGGTTTAGTCGACACCATTTATTGACATCTACTCTGTGTATTATTGGTAACTGATCGACTTCCAATTCTTACTGAATGGTACACTTGTACTCTAAACAAAGTGCTGACACGGGCGTAGATTCACACGCACCGGGGAAAAGGCATGAAACATTTGCAGCAATGTATTCAATGGTTCATAAATCAAACCTGAAGTGTCAGTTACGATATTTGCAGTGCACGTGGTTGAAAGATGTGAACTGTAGGCTAAGCTTGACGTTTCTTGTATTTTCGCTATTTTGTGATAACGCTTCCTTATAATTTGAACAGATTCTAGTTCAGAAGATTGTTCAGATTGTCACCCGTCCGGGAATCGAACCCACGACACACAGAGTTAGGCAGCCAAACGCCAGCAGTAAATACCGGCCAGATCAACCAATCAATAAGATAGCTAATTAGCTAAGGATAATTTAGGCGAGCTTAGTTTAGGAAGTTGTTTACAGAACATCGGACATTTGCACACAAGGGAATTTTCTTCAATGTAATACACCACGGCGTATGGAACACGCAGTTTAAAAGAACATTGATGTCGTTTAGTACAAGATCCATTTTTCATTCAGCAATAATTTACGAAAGTGTCAAAGAATGTATACTTTGTTGGAATCACTCTCATAGTTCAATGGTGTGTTTTCTGGTATTCTAACCAGTGATTGAGTCTCTCCCAGCAATTACAGGCAAGTCTGATAGTCCAAGCAGTTAGGGAGTTCAGTACACTATTAGAAATAGTGGTTCTTTGATGGTTCTTAACAAAACAGGATCGTTCTATATATATGGAACCATAACAACAAAAACGGTTTTTTGATATAAGAAGAAAGGGAGAAATACTTAGATCAGCTGCTGTGAGGGCTCCATGTAGAACCATAAACGGTTCCACCACAACCATGACTGAAGAGAACAGTAAAGGTTTCATTAGAGCCACAAGAGTGTATGTATGATATCGCTTTGAGACAGCTGTCGTCTGAAGACGTCCTGTATTGTTATTAATCCGGCTACTTTAGGACAAATCTTTTTAGCGCGAACAACCACAAAGCTACACGGATGAATAATTTTAAGTAAAAGAACATTCTTTAGAATTGAAATGAATTGGTCACTGCAAGTGCTGACTACTAAGTTACGGGTTACGGATATTTGAGGTTTGCGTTCTTATTTTGACGGTGATTCTGTTCTCCGGTTTGGCAAGGCAATTGCATGGTGGCCGTGGGCTCGCAATAAAAAAAAATTCTAAACAAAGAAACCGATAAAAAATAAAGTAGAAAAGCTAATCCAAAATAAATCCAAAACAAAATCATTCATAAAATAAAACTTAACCAAAAGTGCGTGAGAAAACAAAGGCAAAACCGATTCTGATGCAAAGCAAATACAAAACCAAATCATTCACAACACTAAACTAAAAAACAACAAAGGCAAACCCAAATATAAAACATCATACATGTGTTTTCTCCTGGGTCTTGGTTATTATTTTACTTAGATTGATACAAGGAAAATCGGGTGAGTGAAAATGCTTTGAACGAGCGTTTTTTTTTTAAATTTTTATCTCTAGCCTTCTTGCAAAAAAAATATAAAATCCATTTTTATTCTCATTTACCTCAATGCACGGTTTAAGAACAATAATGAACCGATTTTTGCCAAAAATCAATTCTCAACATAGTTTTATAATAGACCGCATCTGGAAATAACCGTATTACCTAGCTATGGCATGATGTTCGCTTCGATTTACTACGTGACAGGTCTGTGTGTCAACGGCAACCAGATGGGAGGACTATGTTCTTTAAAATCACGTAAAGCCAGCGGGCCAGTTCAAGAATCACGGACTCTGAGAGTTCAAGTATCTGTGGAAACGGAAGCCCCTGTCTTCCTTCGATGTCTGTCCAGTCCACACTGAGGACTGTATTATAAAGACTTATGATGACCCGGATCGATTTCCATGTCATCTTAAATTCGCTTTGTTGGGTATC
>JARDVA010090358.1:0-11636 GCA_030265315.1 Mopalia swanii
TTGACCGGGGACAGGTAGAGAATAAAACCACTTGTCTCCTAGGACAGGTGGAAATATTTAAACATTTCAACCCCTGCTTCAGGGTGTCCATTTGGACGGGTGGACGGGCGTCTGCCTAAGCCCTTGACTACATGTACATGGCCAACACAATCACATGATGTACTACATGGCCAACACAATCACATGATGTACTACATGACCAACATAATCACATGATGTACTACATGGCCAACACAATCACATGATGTACTACATGGCCAACACAATCACATGATGTACTACATGGCCAACCAACCCTTGTAATTCGCCATGGCATTCGGCATTGCAGACGTAAAAGCTGACGTAAGCTTGCGTGAGGTCGGCAAGTTTTTGCCCTCATAGCCGAGATAAATTAAATGGAACTGCTAGATGATTTTGACCCAAGAGAGCCCCATGCCTGGGTTCTGCTCACGCTGGGGGGCTGAGCCAGGCATTAACCTTGCCCGTCCGCCTCATAAACGTAATCTGATGTACGCCTAGTACATGTACTTTAAAATAAATGTAACTTTATTCAGTTTAAGAGAAACTTTCGTATATCACATGGAAATGGCAAAAAAAGCGACGAGTTTGGCCATTCTTGCTGTACTGCAAGGGCAGACTGGTTGTCTGGAATCGTGGCCGCCAATCAACCATTGTCGTAAACCAAAAGCACTAACACTGATATATAGGAAATCTCCACATTTCGGTTGTATCCAAGGCCAATAAACATTTAAAATGCTGTAATGACTAGTCATGTCAAAACAGAACATTTGAATTATGAAGCGGCAAATTTCGATAACTTTATGGTTTACACTTAATAAGCGACTGAGACGGGACGAAGATATAACTCCGAAATTAAATCTATTCAGTATATGTTGTTGTTGTTTTTTCAGATTTATACGGCAGTTTGCCAATGTGAATGTTATTGATATAGGCTAAAATTAAGAATAAGCTTAAACTGAAAATTTGAGTTGCAATTTACAATGTAAAATAATATTAAGTTCACAAGATTCAATTGATTTTAGTTTTACATGCAATCTTTACAAACCGTTTTATCTTCAATTTTATTTTTAGTTTTATTATGTTCACTGTTTTACTGTTGTTTACTATCCCTGATATCTTTCCCACACCTAATAAAAATCCTAATTACTAGTACTAGATTTTGCTAAATTTATTATTGAATGAGAAGTATGCAGATATTAAAGCTGCATGGAACAGTGTGCAGAATATGCTTAAAAAACTGGATCGTGTATTTTCTGTAGTGAAAAAGTTATACAAATTAAATATACAATGACTAAAATAAAGGAAAGTTTCATTGAAAATTTATTGATTCTTAAATTTTGAGCCATACAAAATAACATTTCAAACTGTTTGACAACGGCACTTTTGCGAATTACAAGGTTTTGGCCAACACAATCACATGATGTACTACATGGCCAACACAATCACATGATGTACTACATGGCCAACACAAACACATGAGGTTTGTGTTGCCCTCTTTATACATGTATAGCGTTGAGTTTATAAGGCACTTCATTCCAACTGCCTAATCCGTTATGTTCAAATAAAAAAACTGATATGTTGTATGAAAAGAATTGCTCTTTCACTGAAAAGAAGAGGTGATGAAATTCAGTGGATTTTTAAAATACAGGTAGTCTTAATTATATTATACATATATATGATTGTTCACTGTTGGCGATTTGCTAAAAAATGACCAAATGTATTAGGAATAATCTATATTTCATGTATATTGCACATACCACAACATAATTTATCTGGTTCTACAACTGTTTAATACATCAGATTAAACATTTTTCCATCAAAATGTTTCCCTATGTCTTCATCGTACAAACTGGCACAGGATGGCCATAATGACTCTATATCACGGTCTCACCTTGCCAATGCAAACAACCTGCTTATTCATATTAATTAAGAAATTCACACTGGCAGTTTGAAATTTGTAACTGAATTAGAAAACACATTTGCAATCCTTTTCAACTGTATAAATAGTTTTTAAAGACATTTACACTCAGATTAGATAGACTAGTATCATAGATACATGTATTCATGTACATTGTATCTGTAAGCTTCTAATAACTTTGGAATCTATCTGGTCAAACAAAAAGTTAAAAACTATCATATCAAAAACTCCAAAATGTTCCATACATGTATTTGTTCTTATTAATATTATGATAATGAACAAGACATGTTTGTAATGGCACTAACAAGGCCTGATCCAGATCAATCATCTGCTATCCAAGCAAAAAATAGGGGGAGGTAGAGGGGCTGATGAAGTTGATTTTCAGTGTGAATTGATAGAATGAACACTGTTTAAACATTTGCTTTATTTTTTCTTGCCTATTGAGAAATTGAAGCTGATTAGGCATTCATGATGGTTTTTCACAGAAATCTGGGAAAGGAGCAAAATATATCACTTTTTTTTTAAACTTGGTGTGGGGGATTTGGGCTCCTAAACGGGCGGACCCCAAACTCATTAAGCATTTAATCAGGTTAAAAATTGGTCAGTGTCAGGCCCTGTACAGATAACTCAATCAATTGTAGAGACATCTTTATAATACATGTACATTGCATACTAATGAGGTCTCATTAAAATTCAACCATAAACAGACATGCTACAAATATTGTACGGAGTCAGACAGATACGGACACAAACAGTCATTGGATGGATTAGTTGATGGATGTCCAGGTGTTTATGAGGTCGTCAACAGTATTATACTGATGACAGGTAAAATACAGGTATGTTCTTTAATAAGCAGCTACTCCACACAACCAAACTGTCAAATCTTAATTATACATGGATGAAATGTCCAGAGTTGATAAATTATACGTTGTTAGACTTATGCTTTAACACAAGTCACAGCTGACAACATAAATTCAATATAATAATTAATAAAAAACATAACTGACCTTAGCCAGTGGACTTGCCGCCAGAATGATTGAGGCCATCAATGTATTGAAATAGATATACAACTATTAATGAACAGGGTTTTTTTTTTACAAAATTGAAACTGGAAATCATAATAGGCCTACATGTATACAGGTAAAAAAGCAGATATTGACAAATGCATACCTTCTATTGCAATTTGCAAATAACGTTAGCAGACAGATGTAGCTGAAGTAATACAATTTAAACTGTTTGCTTTAAGGTAACTCTTTGTGGCAGTTTTATATTTATAAAACTTTTAAATAACTTTTGAGAAAAAAATCATGTAAGCTTATACTTCTATTATTATACATACGTTGAATATTTTGTGCTCGAATGGCAATTTTCTTTTTTGATGGATATTAAAATATTAATGTTTAAATGCATTTATGTTCTATTTGCAAGGGTGAGGCCTAAAGGCATAGAAATGAGCTCTAGATGTGAACCCACTCCTGTTCTGGTAACTGATATGTACAGTATTAAACCATAAAATGAATTGCCATGACAGTAGTTGTCTTGCAATTACAATTTTTGTTGCGCTATTAAATGGAGTTGAAATGTGTAGAAATAAACGATGTGTATCAAAGAGTATCAGTAACGACTTTTTAATTACGAAAAAGCTCTTAACTGGCCATTTTCAAAACATTAGCATCAGACTGTCCATGATAGAATAACATGACAAATTGTTAGTATCATGTATGTTATCTAAATGATTATATCTACTCAAACCAACAGGAGCTGTACAGCCAGGGGGCTTTCCCCTAAGGGTTTGGATTTCTATTTGATTAGATAAACCCAGAGACAAAATACTTCCAAATAAGAAAACATACACCCCTTTTTAATCTTGAGCACTCATCTGGTAATATTTCTCCTAAATGTTTTCAGGTGTTGTAATATATTTGATTTCCAAGGTTGTCAGCGATTTGCATTAATGTTAAAACTAACTACATTCATTATACCACACAAAACAAATTAACATCCCACAGTCAACCTGTGCTCCCTGTATCAGGTATCTGAATGTAAGAAACGCTCCCCTCGCCGATTTTTTCAATGAAACAAATTGAAAACCGTCCAGTGGACATTGAATTATTTTTATAAGTTTTCTACATGTAGGTATCAATAACTATCAACCATTTGGGAAGACCTTTAAGAGTATTTGTTTTCCCACTTTGAGTACATGTATATTCAGTCTACTTTTCAAAGTATACAACTACAAGTTGGATATTACATCTAGGAGGAATCTTCATTAAATCTAACTATATGTACTTCAGATCATATATACGATATATTTTATGTATTCATAATTTCTTTCTTTCATGTACTTTCATTGGGTGCATTACAAATCAAATAACTGGGTCTTCCTCAGCAAATAGTGAAAACTTATATTTATTAAAATGGGATTGTAAGCTTACTATACATACCATATCATGAATACAGTGCAACACTAGTACTAATGTAGGCTAGCATATGTACATCATAACTATGGCACGCCAAAGCAAAAATAATTCAAGATTTATGAATTTAACTCCAAGATTTTTTTTTATTTTATGTAAGATTTTTTGTCTTGTTCAAGATATTATTTTTCTTGTCCAAGATTTTATTTTTCTTGTCCACAATTTTGTTTTTCGATCCCAGATTCAATGTGGCCAATCCAAGGTTCACTGGTAATATGAAGACATTATCAGTTTATGTCATCATGTGAATCTTGGAATGGTCACATGAATGTTGGATCGAAAAATAAAATCTTGGACTGCCATACATAACCCTTGAACATTTAAAGTACAAGCAATGTGAATCTTTGCTGTACTGACTATTTTGATAAAAGCATTAACATCTGTTTCGTTAAAATAAACAACAGTGATTAAAAGCTTTTTACCATTTTCACTCTTCCAGATATCCAGACAAATTTTACTAACACTACTGAACAATGCACGTAGAGACCTACAGACTTTGTGCAGTTTGATGTATGGGTACATGTATATATGTACAAAATCAATACTTCACACTGTACAACTCATCTTTTACAGTGATACCTTTAGCAACAATATTTAACCCTGGAGAATTCTCACTGTATGATTCCCCTTTTCAATTGGTCAACTTTTTCCTCGACCAATCAAAAAGCCACCAAAAGGGGAATCGAGGACTTATCCAGAATTCAACAGTATGGTGTCCAAAATGGTCATTTTGCTTTACTTTTCAAATAACTGGGTGTCAAATTTCGACAGCTTTCCTATCTCCTGCATGTTAAAGACGGATTTATAATCCCAAATTGTTTGCAGTCTTCATCTAAATTTACCTTTTGCCACTGATTTTGACATCCGATTATCAATGAAGACTTACATGTATGAAGGTTGTAATTCTAAAGCAATTTTGCTTTATTTTTCACAAAGGCACATTTATGTACTTTAAAAATGCGCAAACCAGGGGAAAATGCAAAATTTAGGTTATCTCACAAAACTTTAGAGGACCGATTTGAAAGTTATGTCAGAAAAGATTACAGCACAGGCCTTCCAATAAATACACAGTTCAACCCATATGTTACCACTGTAAGTTACAGTCACTATCTGACAATTAATTCTTCAAACCCCAAAAATAATATACATGTATAAGCCATGATATAAAACCAATATACATAGTCAAACAATATGTCACATTTACAATGAACAGAAGACACCTTATGCAACCAATATTAAATACAGTATAGATATACGTTTATAGTAAAATTTTTTCCTCCACCGAGAATCAAACTGGCTAACAAGGCCAGTGTTCTAACTGACGGAGCTACAGAGGCTCATGGAAGAACCACAAATTTTCATCTTAGTATTACATGTGTGTGATGGTCAAAAGAGGCAATTTTTAAGTATACAGACAAAAAAGTATTTCCAAGTTTGAAAACAATCGATTATTTTAAAAAAAAACTTTTTTGATACATGCACACAGTAACAATCGTTACACAAGATGGCTGAAACCATTATGGAGTACATAAATTAATGATAATATAGATTTCAAACCCCTTCTCATCACTATGAAGCGACATGCCAAGTAGGAACCTATGATCAATTTGTTTTACTGAAATGTCATTAACAGCATTTGCAAGTGACTGATGGACGTGGTCACTTCCATTATAACTGATAGAATAAAATGTTGGATTGGATTAACTAAAACTAAAACGTCAAAAAGCTTCCTCCAGTGCTATTAAGGGAAAAGAGTATTCCTACACTCCAAACAAATTACTCTAGATTTGAGTTTTCCACCTAGTTTAAAAATAATTGATAAATTGCTCCGAAACATTCTGTTCAAAAGTTATGTAGGGAGGACAGAATTAATATACGGACAGACAGTGGGGTGTTTTTCATTTCTAATCCCAAGTTTCCTTCCATTAAAGTAGAGACAGAGTAAATACATGTAAGAATTGTACAGACCAGTTTGGGGTTGAGGTCAACTTGCTCATCCACGGTTTCTCTCTTTATAATCTGGTTAAGGAATAATGGATGACTGTAAGATGGCAGGCTCCTATTAGAACTATCATCAAGAGAGTGTTGTCTGTAAAGCTGACCAGTGTTCCTTACATCTGCTGGACAATGGCCAGACATGGACTGATCCGGGCTTACACAATGGCCATTCATTGTGACAAAGTAAAAACAGCGCCACACCAGACGTGAAAGTAAGAATCCAACAATGACTGTGAAATGTCAACACAGCGAGTCACAAAATGTGAAATATTTTTAAACCAGAAATGTCTTACAACAGTGCATGTACATGAACTGAATAATCTATTTTCTTGAGAAATGTTATTAGCTTGCTCTACATTTAGATTCCGTGCGACACAGGTATTCCATTCAGAAAACCATCTACATGTTCATACTGAATGGCTTGGTTTTAAAAGATTCTCGGCACTGATTTCTCTCTTCACTGTATCGTAACAAGGAAGTACACTCACTTGATATAGAAGTAGTCGGGTGAATGATAAATATTTACAATTTTTGCATTGTCCATAATATATTCAAATTTAAATGTCCTGTTAATGAATTTAACTCATCCACATCATTATGGCACATATTCAGTTGATTTTCCTTGAATTATGGTCAGTGCATGTACAATGTATGTTGATAACGGCCAGTCACTAGGAGTATACATGTACGTACATATATGTAGATAGTCTGGCCTTAGCACAATAAATTATTATTCTCAAGTTTTATATTATTGGATGGAGGAGCCAATCCACAAGCACCAATGAAATACCTGTCTAGAGTCACAACAGTATGATAATATTGTCCATAAAATAGTAGCCAACAATGATAAGTTTTAGGAAGAGGTTGTTACTTTTCATCCTGTACACAGTATCTGTAGATCTTCACAAACCTACACTTATATTACACGTATCAATCCTCAGGGCTATAATCTAATCAACAAGATGATCCAAGTGAATTTATCATAACTGTATACAACTGGGACAATTTCCGAGAAATGAAATGTAAAGTCTAGTCAATGTCACTCAAGTTATTTTTGATATATCTTAGTAGATCAGGGTCAGAGCTGTTTATACAATAAAACCAACCACTTGTTGTTTGACTAACTCCAGGGGCTAAAGAATAACACCTTCACACCTGTTTCCGAGTTTATACACTTCAAAGTAGCCAATCACTGTATGTAACCTTGTGTATTATAATATCTTTAAAGTAAATCGTTAAACTCCTAGACCTGTCCAATAAATCATACCAATATGATTAGCTATGTTGATAAGCTGCTATTAGCACACATGGTTCATCTCAGGTAAAAGCTAACTACTAATCAGTGTGTGGCTTATACACACAGAGAGGAGAAAAACCACCTCACTGTCCACCAATCTGCTGGAAATCTATATTTTCTGTATCAGTGTGCTATACAGTTTTTGTCCAGGAGTCTAGGACATAAATAACAAGTTCCGTTATATACAAAATAAAATCACTGCTTATTGTAAGTTTATTTGAATGATTGCTAGAACCACACTGTTGTATCAGATTACGTAACACTTTCCTAGTTCCCACTGAATAAGGTCCTATGAATACTACCAGCCCTGTATTTATATCAGCATGAATATTGAATAATGACCCTCATTCACCAATATCTAACAACAAACTACCAAGACACATGTAGCCATGAGAAGATACATGTAGCCATGAGAAAAGGTAACAGCAGACCATAACTTGGTCAATAGACCTTAATATTTATATATTTATCAAAATGTAAGTATACCCTGGAACTCCTTCTCAATCAGTATGTCCATTATGCCCTTAACCCAAAGTGAATAGTAAGGGTGTCTAACTTGTCAAATACTATTGTCAATTATTAATGCAAACTATAAATCTGACCACTTAACAAACTCACGTGTACATAACACTATTAAACAGACTTTGCTTTCAATATTTTGCTCAATGATACATGTAGGTAAAACAAGATGTCCTCAATCTGAAATTGTCCATCCATTCACCGGACCGCTGATGGAGAAAAATTCAAACAGTAACATGTACAAGCAAAGGAGAGATTGATGATCCAATGGTCACAGGAACTCCCAAGCTGGGAGAGCAAATATCAAATAAGAACCTAATATCAAGAAAGTTTTAATGAATGACTTGACTTTAGATTTGTCAAAGTATCCAAGTAGGGTTACCCAGAAATCGTCATATAAATACCACCAGGATGTCAGTATTGATTGTTCAACTTATACATCCTCATGTACATGTAGTTATAGTACTGACTTTGTAGGAACATGTGATGAATTAATTCATGTTCAAGGTGTTCACAGCTTACCGAAATGGCATGTATTCCAGGCTTCAAGCGGAGCATGTCAAGATCAGTCACAGTATATGGGCTTAAAAAGTTCTTAGGTAGTGAAAATCCATACAAAAAACAAAACTCCCAGCTGTATTGTAAAGAAAGACAAATTTACTTGCCTTCATCAGGAGTCAAATTCGAGTCTCTGGCTAGCAGGGTTAGTGCTCTGGCTGACTGAGCTGCAGAGGATCACCACACACATGTACACATTAAACTCAGCTCCGTATTATAACAAGTCCATAAAATGTCATTTATGGCAAAGTTTATGAGTTCATATGACAAATTTATTATTCCTGAATGTTATCACTTCATATACATACCTACATAGTATGTCGTCAAACATGTATTACTAACTCTCATATACTGATCGATCTACAGACTAATGCCACGCCATCTGTTGGTATCAGAACAACAAGTCAAATGTCTTATATATACATCTACCTGTATACCCACACTAGTTAAGTACATAAACAGCAGTTATAACCTTGATGTTCATGTAACAATAAAAAAAAGTTTTTCCTGGAAAAGCTTATGGCATTATATCCGAGAGATGTGACCTAGATACATCAAGGTACAAGTACACCTGAATCTGAAACATATAGATCCTCTTTTAAAGCAGGCCATATGGTCATTGGGAGTTCATATGTACGTCATACTGAAGGTTTTATACTTCACTATAAATATAGTTAAAGTATGACAACAGGTGAGAAAATCATCCTCAACAAACAAAGACAAGACACGACAATCACCGGATGCAATATTGAGACATCAGAAACAGCTTAATTGGTTTCATGTTGCCCTTTAGCTCTGAGAGAGCCCTTTAGCTCTGAGAGAGCCAAGAGCAACAGGATAGTGACACGTCGACAGTTGCAAAAAATCAAATGGCACAAAACTTTAAAAAAAAATAAATTTCAAACCATAGTTTTCTGTGAATTTTGTGGAATTAATAATGAATATGAGGCCCCGGTTTCATGGAAAATGAAAAAAAAATTAAATATATTAAATATGGCCACCAGAAATAAATCTGTATATTTATACACTCAGTAAATGTTTATTTTTGCTTGGTGTAGGCTATAATGACCTTAAGTTGAATGAACTGTATGATTGGTGTTTAATGCTGGTCTCATGGGTATTTCATTTAAATGCTCGCTAGGTACCCCAACTGTTACATTAAACACTCATATTGTCACAATCATATACTGTGGAGTGTTTACTCTGTTGAAAATTGATTTTTTTTTTTTGCAGAATTATGAAGCAAGGACAGTTTGCTTTATTAATACTGGGCGATAAAATGTTCTTTTAACTTGTTCAGGACTAGTTTATTATCACAATAGACTTTCAGTTTATGCTATTTAAATTTGTTACTACTCAAAATATAACTACTATTACTACTAAAAAATATTTGACCAAATATTTTACGAAAGCGATGTGAAAAAACCACTGTTGTTGATGTACAAATCCTTGCCGTCAATGACATAAATGAAAAACTAGACCAACCACACAGCTCAATCTGGCGGCATACTGGGGCTTGACTTCCGCTAGGGGCAATATCATAGATACATCAAGGTACAAGTACACCTGAATCTGAAACATATAGATCCTCTTTTAAAGCAGGCCATATGGTCATTGGGAGTTCATATGTACGTCATACTGAAGGTTTTATACTTCACTATAAATATAGTTAAAGTATGACAACAGGTGAGAAAATCATCCTCAACAAACAAAGACAAGACACGACAATCACCGGATGCAATATTGAGACATCAGAAACAGCTTAATTGGTTTCATGTTGCCCTTTAGCTCTGAGAGAGCCCTTTAGCTCTGAGAGAGCCAAGAGCAACAGGATAGTGACACGTCGACAGTTGCAAAAAATCAAATGGCACAAAACTTTAAAAAAAAATAAATTTCAAACCATAGTTTTCTGTGAATTTTGTGGAATTAATAATGAATATGAGGCCCCGGTTTCATGGAAAATGAAAAAAAAATTAAATATATTAAATATGGCCACCAGAAATAAATCTGTATATTTATACACTCAGTAAATGTTTATTTTTGCTTGGTGTAGGCTATAATGACCTTAAGTTGAATGAACTGTATGATTGGTGTTTAATGCTGGTCTCATGGGTATTTCATTTAAATGCTCGCTAGGTACCCCAACTGTTACATTAAACACTCATATTGTCACAATCATATACTGTGGAGTGTTTACTCTGTTGAAAATTGATTTTTTTTTTTTGCAGAATTATGAAGCAAGGACAGTTTGCTTTATTAATACTGGGCGATAAAATGTTCTTTTAACTTGTTCAGGACTAGTTTATTATCACAATAGACTTTCAGTTTATGCTATTTAAATTTGTTACTACTCAAAATATAACTACTATTACTACTAAAAAATATTTGACCAAATATTTTACGAAAGCGATGTGAAAAAACCACTGTTGTTGATGTACAAATCCTTGCCGTCAATGACATAAATGAAAAACTAGACCAACCACACAGCTCAATCTTGACTTCCGCTAGGGGCAATATCATAATGTTCATGTGCGATGATGTTAATAGGTTTTTTCATAAATTCATAAACATAAATTTGCTAGTTGGCTCTTCAGAACTACAAATCAAACCTTCAATGAGTTCAACTTGTATATGAGAATATAATTATACGCGTATATAATTAGTTACCAGTATTTTTTCTTAAATTTAACTGAAATTTTGTATCTAGCGACTAAATTATCATTGATATAACAACTTTTATTCGTTTAAATTTAATAAATATAAAATAGTACATTTAAATTAAACAAGAGATCCATGAATGGATCTTGACGCCCACACTGTTAAGATATTTTGAAGGGAAGGGTCAAAG
>JARDVA010090469.1:0-11636 GCA_030265315.1 Mopalia swanii
GACTCATTCAGTCTGTGCCAAGGAGGTGTCGCGCAGTGATTGCAGCTCACGGTGGCCACACAAGGTACTGACTTCAGGGCCCTCGTGTGGCGCTTTTCGTTGACGAATACGCTTCCGCTGCCGTCGGTCCATAGCGAGAACATTACCACGTATTTGTACCAGCTTTAACTGTGCTACCCCCCACAATTAATGCATTATCCCGCTTTGTATTAAAGAGATAATTCTATTAATATTTCGCCTATGCGTTTCGTTTTTGACAGAGTATATTAGTCAAATGCATGTCACGATTATATTTGTTTCAATATATTAAAAGACATATTGATTTGATGGCGATCTAATATTTATTGAATAGAAATCAAGAATATAGAGAAAGAAGTCAAATGGCATGGGAGGTCCCCTGTACAAGACTTAAAAGATTATGGTGGATATCCGTACACTCAGAAGCCCAGGTTTGACGACTGATGATAACTGGCTATCTGTTCAGTCCCACTTTGGCATCTTCCCCTATTTATATCATCATTGCAGTGGTCTATCTCTTTAAGTGGTGAACCCAACAATAATGGGACTGGAAGTGATTGCTAAAATGTTTGATCGTTTATATTTAATAACAAAGTATCTTCTTCAAATAATTCAACATTCATTCAAAGTATTTTGCTTGTAAATGCCGAAAATATGTTTTTTTGTTTCAGCGTTGTTTTTTTTTTTACAGATTACTGGAGCCTTTATTACGTACTACATTGTCATCTTGCAGTTTTATCAACCCTCTATACTACCCGGATTACTGCGTAACTGCTCTTCTGTAATTTGAATGTGACCATGTGTCCAGTGTTACCTCAATTAGATTACTTCCCCTTCTCCATCCCCTTGTATGTCAGTTACGAGGGCTACGAGTTATAATGTAACGACAACAGAGTGACGTACCTTTGCCTTGCAGTGCAAAAATATCTTTTACTGAAACGAAAAAATCGATCATGGAATTAACATCATCCTGACGTTTTGATTACCGCAATAAATTTCTGGAGCGACTCTGTCAGTTGCCAGGACTATATTGGATCCAGTTTTATGTGATCACCCGCCCTTGGTTACTGTTCGTGTCACACGATCTTATTTAACACAGGTGTATCATCTATAAGTTCAAGACAGCCAATGGGGATCGCCAGTGACTAAAAAGTAGATAACTCTGTCACTTGTATAACAGGTAGAGCCATCTATTAACAATTGCATTATATTGACTATTATTGTCATGATTTTGTTAGTCAATGAGATGGACTGCACTTCCTGTTATATGGGGTAAATAATTATCTCCTTTTTTCCACTGGCCATCCACATTGGGAAATACTGCGCGCATTACTAAACAGTAGAGATTGGAATAGTCATATATGAAATCTAAAAGGTGACTTCGATGCAAATTGTTTTCAAACTAGAAGAAACAATTACTGATCCTTGCGAAATCAATACAAAATTGTATATATAATTGACACCTTAAGTCGTGTAGAAAGCTAGATGGTTTAATTTCATAATATTGTTTGTTTATCCACAAACTTTATAATCTTTATAATTAGAATGTTACATAAACAAATTTGACTGTTCACGCCACAGCGCAGCTGATATAGCGTAGATAGTAACGTAAAACACCAATCACTCTATCGATCAAATAATTATGGCAAAGAAAATCCGTCATTTAACGCCAAATTATCGAAAGCAATGTTTTCAAAATTCGCTGAGATCTTTTATGAGAAATAAATCATTTATCATATGGGCCGCTTCTGATAACAAAAGAGAATTGTTTAGCAAATAATTATGTCAGACTTTTCCTCATTATTGGCGAAAATGTTACCTTCTAAACTAATGAACCCCGAATAGCGCGAACCATTTTCCAAGATAATTTTAATCAGACTTCTAACCTTTAATGAATAATAACAGTTCCTCCAATTACCTTTGTGAACGGTCATTGTGCTCTTTGTCTAAGAATATTACTGTAGAATTCATCAACATTGTCGGAGATCAGATTTCAATTATTTTGTTTATCACATTGATAATCAACACATCCCCATTAGCATTTGCAAGTTTCCACCTTCCAAGGTCTGAAACCAATGAACGATGTATCCAATTAAAAATAAGCATGGATATGATCATTGTCGCTACCACAATAAGATTTTTGATCAACCCGTCATATGAAACCGAGCGAGGACAGAAATTAGTGTAGTCCAAGCAAAACAAAATGTCAGTCATTATATTCAGTATGAATCCAATTTCATACTTTATTAAAACAAGAAACCCATGTGTATATGTCGAAACATGCTTCATGGAAGACTTACTACATACATTCTTGTACCATGAATTTGACATTTTTTGTTGTTTTCTATTTTACAAAATTAATTTTGTAACAACTTTGTTTTTGTGTTTTTTCTCACCAATATGTTTTTTTAATTTTAAATAATTGTTAATTTACAAAATAGATGAATAAACGTCTTATATATTTTTATATTGTGCTTTGTGGAATGTTTCATACTGTACATAAATTATTTTGTAACATGTATTAGCAGCTGTAAAACTCTATATTTCTTACTAAATATTAATGTATTTATTCTTTTTTGGGGATTGAAACAACAAGCCGTTTGGGGTTTCATTCCAGCTGAATATTTTTTGGGTAAAATTCGTGTGAAATATTTGTGACAAATACGGTGCATTAAGAATCAATCAATAGGTCTTTTTTATATATAAAAGCATGAACAATTGAACCATTTTAATCATAATGTACTCTCCCCCGAAAAGGGTTGTGAGCGTTACAATCCCTACACACAACACACGACCCAGCAACATATTGGAATACAAAGGAGCGCAATCTAATAGAATTGATGGATTGATAAGTGTTTTAAGCCCGATTCAGCAATTTGTCAGCTACGATGTGTCGTGCACATTTTTTTCCGTTTGTTTGTTTATCTATTAACTATACTGAAAAATTAAAAAGAGAGATAAACTGAACTGAAAAGGAAATACATAACGGTTAAAACATTTAAATAGGTCAATGTATTAAATGTCTTAATTTGGATCATAAAATTGTAAATATTATGTTTAAAACTGTGTTTATTATAGTTATTAACAATCACCATATGTTTCATGAATTACACCGATCAAGTAAATTGATGACAAGATCGCCAGCTATGCTGTTAGAGGTGACTGTAGAACTGCTGCCTAACACTGGCAACAGTCGACCAATATGTGATTGATATCTTACACCGATTTATAAATTTTACACTTAGGGTCGGATTTATAGAAGATCAAATCGTTGTTTTTTTTTTGTGATGTGACTGTGGTCTATAAATATCGCGCTAGAGTCACCTAGTCAGTTCGAGTAACAGTTTTGACCATATAAGCCCTGATTGGGTTGTCTGCACCTCAATCGGGGATCGACATGACGTTAATATGTCGAGAGCCTTAGTTCAATTAGCTTTAAAAACAGCAATGCCGGGCAAAATTTGAAAAGTTACTGTCAAATGTCAGCCCCCAACGTTTGGTCTTCTTAAAAGTCGTAATGAGCTTTCCTTAAATGTTTATATCTTGTCCCGGATATAAGTTTATTTTGATACAGAAATGCATCCCGTCTACCTTTGAAGGAATCATTTAACCCATCTTCAAAACAGACAGACACAACCATGAACCGTTGTTATTAATTCATATAACACGCTGTACAATAATTAAAACACTGGGCCCAGTGAACGGCATTTTATCCTGGATTCATTCGAAACCGTGTCATACAGAAGGATACAGATGCAATACAGAGCTGTTATGTAGACCAACTAACAATTAACACTTAAGCCTATTTGAATATGTAAACTCCGCAGCCAATAGTTGACGAAACTTGAATGGCATTCAATAGTAATAAAGAATATGACAAATTCTCCATAAACAAACATATTGGTATGTTTTTGGAGAAGTCCTAACAGGTCTTTAAAATATGGTATGTGAAGAGTTTCAATAATTTTAAGACCAGTACAACCACAAATATCACATCCGTATAATCGAATTGGTTTTATCATTTTATAAAATAGCTCCGGCTTAGTGCTGCTGTCTAAATATACCTTTAGAAAACATTGTTGTTATGGAAACGTAGATCTTTTGCATGGTCTACCAATAATGTAGGGGCTTCATTTATTGCCAAGTTATGTTTTAACTTAATACGCAGGTAACAGAAATTGTAAACTTTTTGAAAGAACTTGATGTTTACATGTATCAGTATTGAGTTGTTTCGAAACCTAAAACCTTTTTTTTCCAATACATATTGTTTGGAGAATTGCAATCTGCACGTAAGTACTCCATTCAATCTGTCAAAATGAAATGTGCTGACGTAACCAAAAAATGTACTATAGTTCAGTGATTAATAACAGAATATGCAGTAAAATATCACTTCAATGTGTTAAGAAAATCCTGACATTTAATTGATATATAAATAATAAAATATTGTATTATGATTCATTGTATGTATTAAGGCATAAATAAACAAGAACGTCAAACATTGTTTTTTAAATATATCTTAGTTTGCAAACAACAAGTTTTCGCTTAAAAATTGGATTAAAAAGCGAAATAGAGTTTTATTTATTGCACTCATTTGTAAAACACATAATTTAAAAAGTGATTTTAGTAGGCACGTATGGACATACTTTCACATGTGCTATCTTTGGAAGCACGGCGAAATTACCATAAACTAAGAAATAGTTATAAACTAAGGAAGACTAAAGACGGTAGCCGTCATTACAAAAGAACATTAAACAAATATATTAAACAGTATAATAACCAATCAGCGAAGAGAATCAGATATCTTAAAACACCTAAACCCAAAGACTTCTGGAAACTTTTACAGAAAATAGGCAAACAATAATAAAGCGATCATAAACTAAATTTAGAATCCATATATGAATACTTTAAAAACCTAAACACCTCTGAAACTGATTTACCGAATGATAAACTAAATATCGTCAATAACGATGACAGTCTGCTTAACAGGCCAATAACGAAAGAAGACATTGATACAGCTGCAAAAAAAATTAAATCAAATAAGACTTCAGGAATCGATGAAATCACCAATGAATATATTCGATCTACAATATACGTTAAACTTTTTAATTTAGTTCTTGATAGTGAAATTATACCCGATAGCTGGTTATGTGGAATTATAAATCCAATTTACAAAATTAAGGGTGATAAACATGATCCTTCTAACTATAGACCGATAACACTGTTGAGTTGTTTTGGCAAATTATTTACGTCTGTTTTGAATGGTCGCCTTACGTCGTACTTGGGAGAGAATAACGTATAATAATATTAAATCGTGTATCAGAGTTAAAAATTCTTTTTCGCCATATTTTGTTTGCTCAACGGGAGTACGACAAGGGGAAAACCTGTCTCCCATATTTTTTCTCTTTTTTTAAATGAAGTCGAGCAACATTTATGTCAAACTGGCATGGGAGTCTCTTTAGAATCGGACGACGAACTGTCTCATAGCTTATAATGTATCATTATTTTACTTTACGCAGACGATGCTGTCATTGTATCCACTTGCCCAATTGATCTACAAAATTCCATAAACGCCTTTGTTGATAACTGTAATAATTCGAAACTTTCCATAAACATAGACAAGACTATTAAAGGTGGTTGTTATTGGTAGTAAGCATCCCGAGATATTATTTACAGTTAACAACATTAATTCAGAAATTGTGGACCAGTTCAAATACCTAGGAATGACCATGTCTAAGTCTGGTTCATACGCCCAAACTAAAAAGATTGCAATAGACCAAAGTAAAAAAGCATTGTTCCTATTGTATAAACTAATTATAAATTTACATCTTCCCTGTGACTGTATTCTGTCAGTTTCTGACCACACAGTTGTTACAATTTTAGTTGCTGTCACTGGACGAGATTGGTATGTCCAATGTTTGGCTATCTCAAAACCCGGGTAGCTTAAATTTATTTTCAAAACAAGTAAAACAGACCCTGTGTGACCAGTATCTACAAGGCTGGCTTATCGACTTGCAATAATCGTCAAAGGGGCGTAACTACTTCTCTATAACACGTTCAATTAACTTAGAAAGTTATCTTCTGAGCCTTCCTCTCAATTTTACCTATCCTCTTGTGAAGTTTAGGTTAAGCAATCATTATTTCCCGGTTGAAACCGATAGATGGGCAATTATTCCTGCAAATCAAAGAAAATGACAACTTTGTTATGCCAATCCTATTGGCGATGAGGTGCATTACATTATGTTTTGTACTTACTTTAGTGACCTTAGAAATAAATATATACCAAAGTTTTATTTAACTGGTAATCTGAAATATAAATACATTCAACTTATGAACTCAAATAATTACAATGCTCTTAAACGCTTAAGTATATTTGTAAATCATATATTCAAATATTTTAAAAAATAATAGTTTGTATGATTTACGTAAGTATATTACACGAATATTACCCTATTCATTTCTCCTGCCTATTTTTAATTAGAATCAAATTGCTAGGATGTCGTACAAATTTCCTTCAGTATTATATGTTTATTATTGTTATTAGTTAATATTAGAATTATGTATAAACTTATGTTGCTATCCACCAAGAGTTGTATGAAATAATTTCCTCTTATGTCATAACATGACAATAGCTGTAAACGAAAGTGAAGTGAAGTGAAGTGAAGGTAAACTCGTAAATTCTCATAATGGTGTGGAGTAAGGTAAATTCAATTTTTTTGCAGTTTATTTTGAAATATTAAATACACCTGAGTTTCTGTAAAACCGCAAAACTGAAACACGGAATACAAAAGTAACGTTCAACTCAGCACATATACTTAAAACTCTAGTATACCATACGCTATTACACAGGCTGTTCCACGGCTGTTAACATATACAAATAAGCAGTGCAAACCAATAGCCGATGAGTTTGATGCCGCCTGTGTCATGGTCCTAAAGCTGGCTACTGATCTCAGTTCTTCAACCAATACCTGGTTTACTTATAATCCAGATCGTTAAGATGTCCATTTATGGAAGCATATAACCCATTGGTCAAAATTGTAGTGGACAATCTTTCTATAAAAGTTTAAAAGATAACCTGATTTTTCAAGATGTCATGAACCACCGGAGAGTAAAGATATTGAGGAGGATAGAAACCTAAGACGCCTTAACTTGAAAGCTTGCGTATTCAGCAACAATATTATAACAGGTATGTTCTTGACTCAACGACTCAGACTAGATAAATTGCCAATTTTGAATTTCACACAAACTACACAACGATGTATTTTACTAGCGTTGTACGTAACGAAACGGAGGGTAAACAGTTATACTACAATTGTCTTCAACGAAATAGCTTTTTTCATAAAAGCACAACATTAAATCAAACGAAACATTGATTATGGAATGCCTATACTGTCAGAAATTGAAGGCACTAATAGAATACTTTGGGATATTCGTTCCTCTGGTGGAACCCATTTTTGTTGTGTATGAAACCATCACTGCAATTCACTGTTTCAAGTATTTCTTCTTACATCAGAGAACCGTTTGTGTTGAAATGGTTCCATGTAGATTCATCCTTTTTTCTAAAGAACCAGTTATGCCAGTTGTATGATGTCTACAGTGAATGTGATTTTTCATTTATGTAAGTTGTGTTCATTTCTAACAAAGTCGATGAAGGATAGATTTCAGCTCATCTTACATTTACCTTAAAAAAACATCTACCCGATATGAAATATGTCTTTGTGAGTTGTAATATATTTGCTCCAGTGAAGATAGTTTCAGCTGCTATTTAAGGGATACAAAATAACATTTGTTAAATGGGATGGCCACGTATTTTAACAAATATTTCAAAAAATAAATCGAACCCAAAACCTATCTATTTATTAATAAATAAATTACTTTGGGGTTTTATTTGTTGAAATTGAAAAGTATTCAGTCCGTTCTTGAAAACACGTGTGATATAGATCATTGGTGTAAACAACCACGAGTCAATAGCGACTCCCACAAAGAGGCAAGGGGCCAAGCGACAATTGTTAGTACTCCAAGATCTGCTAAAGCCAGAATTTCTAAAACAATAAAGTGAATTCCATTTGTTTCCGCCGAATAGCCATTGAGGCACCCACCATTAGTTAAACCGAAATTAACCAATTATTTTGAAACTAATAATGCAGTAGACCTAGGCGTAAACATCATGGCTGATCAAAACATCGCCACTCCTTCTTTGTCTTATATAAATAGAATTTATATAGGTCAGCGACTAAACAAGTACGGACTGAATACTTCCTAATTTCACCAAATAAAATCCCAAAGTAATTTATTTCTAAATAAATTGATAGGTTTGGGGTTTGAATGCATTTTTGAAATATTTTTTTTAAATTAACATATCAGAAAATCAACTGTTTGATAAGCGGTTCACTTTCTTTCTGCAAAACATAACGCGCGGTGTTACCAGACCCTAAAGCCGTGGTCGAAGTTAACGCGTGGAGAGTCTGGTTCACGCCAATCGACCACAGCAACAGAAGTTTCGCGCGTTTCTGCTTTATGATATTACGAGGCGACGTTGAAATTAACCCTTTTCCGGTCGGCGCTATTTATCTGCCGTTCACATGGTAGCTGAAATACTGATAGCTCGTCTCTGCCCAAGAATCCTTCTAGTCCAGGAGATAAGCAATTGGCCATAAACAAAACCTTGCCGAGTGCTGTCGAATAACTTGGTAAGACAGGGAATGCTGTGTGCTGACAATGTGTAATCTCGCCACGACAGGACTATAGAATCGGCATCTACTTGTGAAATGTGCCTTCATACTATGCAGTTAAATAAAATTAACTGCATAGTATGAAGGCACATTTCACAAGTAGATGCCGATTTTATTGTGCACAGATATCTAACGAAACAAAAAAAAAAATCCCGATGATACATGTTTTTTTGTTGATGATTTGTCTTTGCCGGTCAACAACATTCATAAAAATAAGCTCAAATAAGCTGAGGTGACTTTTGGATACACACGCACAGAAACAGAATCTAAAGCAACACAATTCTATAGCAATAACAGTGACTAATTCTCTGAAGGATTAAAGGACTTGGTTTACTCTGTATATATTTTAATAGGTTAATAATAGCACATTTGGACGGAATTAAATCTCAACAGCAAGAAGGAGTACATGGCTGTATTTATCCCGTATAATACTCTTTACTTTGTTGATAATGGCACGCATCGAAGGAATTAAATCTGTACAACAAGACTCGATTTCTTCTCTTATACTATGGACTATCATAGACTAAAGACAGCACTTCAATTTGTTAATAATAGGACGTCTGGAAGTTATTAAATGTGCACAACATGGCTTGAGTTAGCGACCAGTCGCAAGTGATGCTAAATTTGCTTGGAGAGTTCAAGCAAGCAAAGGATTCAATTAGGCTCTCGAGGAGGGTGTCTTTAACACGAAAACTGGGTTGTCTTTAAAAGGAGAACTGGATTGACAATCTCGTAAAGCGACAATAGCCAACCCACGACTCACTGTGCGTATTGTTTTCTTGCATCTCGAACGCTAAAACAGCTTTAATTTTGACATTTGACCGTTTAGATATGGCACGATGGTTCAGACTTATATGTATACAATTCAGCTACAAAGACCCAACAATTAATAGGCTTTCATCAATAGTTTTTTGGAGATAGTCACCCTGTGCATTTAACTTAAATTGAGTGGATTGGCTAAATGAATGGCGATTACAAAATAGGGCTGTAGCAATAGCCGCATACATTTGTTTAAAGGACGTTTGAGAAAAATATTATTCAGCTTGACTGGTGGTTCTGAATATTATATTTTTTAAGATACCGTTCATATCACTTAAGCTCCAGTGGGATAACCTTTAACATTAAATGATTTATTGGAATAACGTTAATTATATTAGCCAAGCTAGACAGGCAAGACACCTAGTAAAATAGAGGCACAAAACCACATCGTAAATAGAGAACGATGATGTTATAATGGTTAAAACAATGACAACAACGACAGCATAAAACTGAAGCAATATCACATATAGTCATCAAGCGGACCTCCATCGAACTCAAACAAAATCAGGAACATTCCACATAATCAACAGCTTACATGTATATACACACGGATAACATAACAATAACATATAAACCAAAAAGACGACAAAGCGAAGGTCTAACTGTCCGAACCGTTCAATTCTTATACATATTCCTTATATATATGCACGTTACATGATTTTTTTAAAATTGAAGTTAAACATTTTTGTCACGTATCACGTAGTGACTAGTTTTACTCTTACGCGGTGATGAGGTATTTGTATATAAGCCAATAGTCACTAGGCTATGACGTTGACCATATATGTTTTTTTATGTTATGTTTGTTTACACCACGTGAATGCTGTATTATCAGGTCACAGTTACATGATTCTGCACGTGTGTCAACACGAAGAGCATATGGCTGCAGATGGGGGTAAAAATACACACGGTTGATGTGATCCGGCCTTTTTCAATTGTACTGCAGTCTCGTGTGGACGTGTTGCCTAGTACCTTGTGTCAGAGATTGACGTGTTGTCATAAACTGACGAGTGTTTTGATGATAAATCTCCAACATGTTTCATGACTGTGATTTGTTATAAGCGCAGTGGCGACTACGTGGTCAGTAGTCACCGTTCTGACATTATAGGGGTGTACATGTATTCTATCCACTAGCATATCGAAGCAAACGGGTATAAAACGGATAAGGACTTCATTCGGATACATTTAAAATGGAATAAATTAGTTAAATATAGCTAAACAGACACGTAGAACTATCGGTCGCGATGTTATGGACTTTGCTGCAACACTCAATTACTTATTACTCTTTATTGTTAGCCAGTAAATATAATCGATTGAATTTGTCACGTTTGTACTATTATTTAAAAAATATGGTAATGCTTATATTGATTCAGCTAGAAAATAAGTTTTGCCTGAACATTCAATTGTTACATTACATCATTGTCAAATATTATTAAACAATAAACTGAGTGGTAAACACAAATCTGTTCCAGACACAAACTCGGTTTCATATTAAAATACTAACATAAACTGCTAACGTCGAGGTCACAACCAACTGATATCATTTTTAAAAACTATGAAAGTCAAGTATATATAGGAATTATTTTACTCAACAAGTAAAACGTACAACAAAATAAACATATACATTTAATGGGACGGGGTAGGAATGCTTATTTGATTCATCAGGGCTCTGTATCATCTTTTGTCATTAGTCGATGCTTCCGGAGTCAATTTCTATCTGCTTTCCAGTCATAACATTATCTCTCTGTTGTCTTATCGCCGGAAGAGATTTGAAAACTGCTTCTGAAAAACCCCCCAGCAAAATGTGTCAGAGAAAAATTGTTACATAAAAAAACGAGCAGTATTGCTAAATTTGTGATGTTATTTCAGAAAATATAACAAAACACTAAATGACATTTTATATTTTTTATTTATTTCATTTTAATGTATGGCAATGTATGGTCACGGCTGTATTGAGTCGAATTGTGTATTTACTGTAGCTTAGGGCTAGCCTTCAATAATAATTCAATTGGCAAAGTCAACTTCATATTCAATCAACATTCAAATCAAATCATCATTGCAAACAACAACCAA
>JARDVA010090802.1:0-11626 GCA_030265315.1 Mopalia swanii
AATCATTATTTAAAACCACTTTTCTTGTATGTTCAACTTATCGACATCCAAACGAGTGTGAAGTTTCTTTTTTGACTAAGTTTATTTGATAACATGAGCTAAAATTACAAAACTTCACCTAGCTACAGAGTCTAAATGACCCAATTTGTGGACTTGCCGTAACCTATTCGGAATTTGAAGTAGCCCTCTAATTTTCAATTAAATAGACATACAGGCTTAATATAGATTTAATATCCTAATGAAATAAATTCTGTATCCTTTTATTGGATATACATGCTTACAACATGTCTACAGCCAGGTGGAAGAGAGACAAATGGCTGGATGGCAACAGATACCTGAACCGTATTTCCATAATTTTTACCGGCCTAATGCGCGATTTCAAGTCTCTTATGGCATATAAAATATATCAGAAAGTTCAATTTATCAAATATAATTGGACAGTGCTTATTGAACTCATAATAGCCGGTAAGTGAAAAATGTTTCAATAAAATAGGTATGTGCACATTAACCCTGTATCTCTATAAGGCTACATTGTAAGATAGGCTATTAAAGGTACATAACTCTTCATCACCAAGCTTTGGGGCACTGGTGTATAGATATATAATTACCTACAGCAACAATCAATTGTGATAATTAGTTTATTTATAATCGCATAGATTATACAAAAATAGAACTCAAATACACGTAAAATAAAAAGGAAACAATTGTATAAAAACACACAATGATATTAAATAGGAATGTCACATAAATTGAACACCATTGTTTGTATATATAAAGAATGATCAAAATGTATTGACTCCTATACTACAAGCGCCGTCTGATAATGGAAATAGCTAAAGATTTTAGGGAATGACATCACAGTTAGTCACACCGTGATATCCTTTACTTCTCCGCTGATGTAGAAGGTCTTTACGCCGGCGTCGGATTTCCCAGCTTCTCAGTTGGACGCTTGATGTTCTAGAGACGATGTTTGTATCTGATAAATGGGGTGCTGTTATTACTCCATTGCCTTGATCCTCACACGCACAAATCGCCCCATCGCCTTCATCTTCACACACACAAATCGCCCCATCGCCTTGATCCTCACAGGCACAAATCACTCCATAGTCTTGATCCTCACAGGCACAAATCGAAGCTACAGTCTTCTCCAACATGGCAGCTTTTTTCCTCATTGCTACTTTCAGGTGTCTCTGTCTGGTAATTCTTAAACAACGGTCTTGAATGCTTGTTCGCCTGTACACGCTACAGGTTATATCCTCCAAATGACCCGTATCATGTGATATATCAAATATCATCTGATCGTCAGTGTGTATTTGTTCCAATGAGCCGGTGTTGATACTCTCAACTGATGTACCGTTATCCACAGAGCTCTCATCTCCGCTGAAATAAGCACTATCATCCAGGCGAACAGGAGACAGTTGCCCATAGAAACATCCATTGTCTTCGCCCGTATTCATATGTCCCATTTCATCCTCAACGTTGATCAGGTGCCTGTGAGGATTTCTGGCTGCGGTTTGACGTCCAAGACAAAGCTGAAACACACCTGTCCACCCATTATCGTGTTTACTGGACGGCATCCTGCTGGACGTTTACTTAAATATCTCTGAAATAAATAAAACGTATTGATTTACAAAAGAACTCTCAGTGGATGTATTTTACTTACATCCTCGTACTTATGTGATATAAAATATATTTCTAAAAAGCAATCACACTGGCACAGATCAATGTAGATCAATTAAAATCGATGAATCTAGATAAATTACCAGAGACAAGTTTCTTCAGCCTTAATCTCTGAGAGAAGGCAACGGCCATTAATATGGTATGCAAAGTTTTGTTAAAAATGTAGCCAACAAGATATATGGGTAAGGATTAAATCAGCCTACACAGATTAACCAATGAATATGTCTGTTAAAGAGAATGATTGTTACAACCTGTCTGATACAGAGTGAAGTTTCGCCTAAACCAGTAGGTCCTTTTTGTTTCTCTTGTATGCTATAATGGGTCTTTATGAGAGAGGAGTAGATATTTTAGGTACAAGACATTGATATTCCTGTAAAATGCGACCTGTGTACTTGGCTGATCATATTTGAAAAGAAATGGCATTATTTCTTTTTTAGACCCTTTCTCTTGAAACCCAGTGGACACAAAGTGTGAAGAGTTTGAATCCAATAAGCCTCTCTTTCTAAGCGTTTCTGTTTGGTTCTTCTCCAGAGGATGATAAGCCATTGTTTGATTGAAATATAATGTTTTTTAACTGTAGAATACAGACAGCAGTTCCTTGTACATAATTCCTCTGCTTTTTCTGTAAATAGTTAAAATAATTGTTTTATTATTAAATTTTGTTGTGTTTTAATCCAAGTCTTCGCTAGTACTGACCGTAGAACCACACTAACACTACACTACGCCTTACACTAAACCACGACGCTTTCTGGACTTTATTGTCTATTCAGCAGATAACAAAGTTTAAAAATCACAGTGTAAGTTTGAGATAATTACATCGGAAGTTAATTAAAGTAACCCCGACCGGTGAAATGATAATGTACGAGTCCAAAGAAAGTGGAATAATTTCTGTTGTGGCTGTGAGATTGTATGTTCGTGGACTGAGTGCTCGGTTCATTGAATTCCGCCCAGGTCTATAATTACTGTATGGTATGAGGGTTTCAGTCATCCGGACTATCCGCCAAATTTCAATTATCTCTTGTCCCGAGGTTTTCCTGCCTATTGACTGGCTGTCTCACGTCTCATGGCAGACACACATCATTATAATAGTACGCATCAAATCCGCTTTACGATATGCCGGAATTGACAAAAAAAGGAAAGGAACTTTACGACTTAAATGCTACATTTATCCAATTTAAACTTCATGGTCATAAAGCCTATTTCCCTAAATGATGAAAATGTATAATACATTTGTATATTTGACGTATATAAAATTGTCATGCTATATTTGAGTGATACAACTGTTATAACTTACGGGCCTCTGGCTAAGTGCAGTTTGTTTGAAGGGTAGCAATGCTGTCTTTACTTCGAAACTGAAGAAAACGTAACTTTCCAACATTACGGAAACGCTACACATCTTGGTTGTGCTATTGCCGGCTATTTAAGCCGTTTTTGGAAAACATTCATCAATACCCCGTTGGATTTATTTACGCGTGTGAGTTAGAACGTCAAGAAAATATTCGCACACATTTTTAAATTCGTAAAAATTATTCCAAACAATGCTCTGGGCAGGACAAGTCTGTTAGTTCGACCTAGCTGGTAAACACATTATTGGTTATTATTGAGTGAGGTGAAATGTAAGGCGTCTGCAGCGAAACGATTATACAATTTTAGTATATCTCCATTATACTAGTACTTTATATAGACCTACTAATCAAATCCACATGGCCTTTAAATGCGAAACCCATATAAAGGTAAGTAAGTGAAACTGTTGTCATAATTGGATGTAGGCCTATATTTTGAGATACTGTGCCTATAATGCTAATGGTCAAACGTAGAACAAGCTACTTACCTGAGGCTGGTGGTGTTTTATCGTCTGTTGTTAGATTAAGACTGACCGCTTGTCTAGAAAATGACTCTTATAAACACTATATTGCACCCAAGCACCCTCAATCGGAGAATAGGTCAATTAACCTGAAAGAGATCTTACAGGTATTCAATGACGGTATATTAGCGTCAAAACGCCAGGCTTTCAAGTGATCAGATAAAGGGCGGTTAAAACGTGTGTGCGGTCAATGTTGACGAGTAAACTATATGTGGTATGGTCAAATCTCGTTATCTGACTTGCAGAGTATAAATACAGAACAGGGGGGCATAGGTGACTCAGTCCGTTGTTTGCCCGGTACCCGTGTAATGCTCCAGGAACGTCCTGTTGTCATCGCATTTGTTTAGAGAGTTT
Source organism: Mopalia swanii (assembly GCA_030265315.1). Classification (NCBI taxonomy): domain Eukaryota; kingdom Metazoa; phylum Mollusca; class Polyplacophora; order Chitonida; family Mopaliidae; genus Mopalia; species Mopalia swanii. The sequence goes on from JARDVA010090802.1 coordinate 3,899, forward strand.
AGGGCTATAAAATTACCTCTATGTTATTCTGCTTTATTCAACTCTTACAAATCTACATTAAACTGCATCACATGTATACCTTTGATAAGACACGGGGCAGCTTATTGGATAGTAGAGCAGTGTGTTGTGAATTTTGGTGAACTGAATCAGATAACATACCAGAGGAAAAGTTCAGCACGTGCAAGACAACGAGTGACTCACAGTAATTCCAAACAATCTGGAATTCATCTTTGACCGACTTTAAGGTTATAATAGGCAAAAAAATGCCAACAAGCAAATAATAGAGATAAAACATATACTTGTGGTTTCATTGCAAGTGCCCGTGGTTTCAATGTAAATGTAGACAATGCACACAGAATTTTATCTACCTCACTATGAAGTGATATCCAATCAGTTATTTTATTTTATTCAAATAACATGTCGGTTAATATACAGTTTATTGAGTTCTTTTTTAACATGTAAATTGGGGATTATTTTAGCCGTCTGATAATTTTTGTATACGTACAATACATTGGTTGGTAGACTGCTTCTAACTTTTGCGTCATTTTGGGTGAATTCTAGAGGGTTACAAAGAATGTGACCATGTGAAGTTAGAAGTTATACGAATGGTAGCTGTTAGTGCGTATTTCATGGTACCCCAATACGGCTATTTTGGATCATAGTACAACAAAAACTATATTTGACACACAGGCACATTGAAATTTGTAATTATCAGTCGCGTCTTAATTGAAAGATTATAATCACAAGTAACGGGAGAAGCAGAGTAACTAATGCCACTGCTAATTCCCTGTTTTGGAACGCTTTAATGTAAGAATGGGGCCGTCTAATAAAATATACAAGTGTAAGACTCAGGTCAAGTTTCTATAAATAATAATTATACTATTAAATAGAGGATCTCTAATGACTGACCCAGAGATACCAAATATATTAAACAAGTGTCCAGCGAGGAATACATTAATCATGCAGCTCACATTTAATCAATTTGATATTATATTTATCCCATATATGCCATTTGTGAAGTCATTTTATTTAGAAACCAATATATAGCCTCTTCGCAATATAGATATGATCTAGAAATGCGCGTTGTACATACACATCTGGGTCAGTGCAAAGCGATGCATCAGAGTGATCAGTACCCGCCTAACAGAAACCAGTCCCGATCGAAATGCTATATTAGTTTATCATAGACAAATACATAAATTTAGTTTTAATTCGAGTCAATATCTTGTTTTTTCTTAAACAGAAGCAGGCCTTAATACTAAAGGTTTAGAACTTCTGGACGACGTATCTCAAATCTTTGCATATGCCATTCGGAAGTTGCAAAATACAATAGCCTGTGTAAGTTGTAGCATTTCATTGGTTGAATTGTATCAATTAATATAAAGATGTCATCCTGCAATGAGCAATGTCATCCTGCAATTTACCCTTTGGATAAATGATAAATAATATATCTGGCTTCAAAGGTAATGTATATGCATTTTGTTTGTTTCTAATTATAGTTTACAAAGATTAGTGTTTAGCATGTGTGGTCAATAGAGGCAAAATGTTTAGAACAAGGGACAAAAGGCTAAATTTTTACCACAATGTCTTAAGATAACATATAGCCTACGTTTAGCTCATGTCGAGTGCACCACGGTACAGGTTTAGGGACAGGGTACCAGACTAGGTCTGGTGGTAACGTGATTTCCAACCCAGAGGGTGGCATCCGTTTTGTTTCAAAATCCACATTTGCCCGAATAAAATGTTTGTCATATAATTATCACGCAGGTGAATATTCAGAGAATAACACAGTGTTTTAAAGAGCGGTTACAGGCCATACGGATTCAATATTGCTTGTGATTCAAAGGCAGACCCGATTTGAAATGTTTTCGCATCTCTGTTGACTGTATTTACTATTCAGCGAGAAACGTATTCATATGTACTTCAGTAGGGTGTTATAACTTTGTCCTGTATTGTCTATGTTGTTGCTACTGGCGTCGAGGGTGGTTTCCCATACTCAACAGAGTTGTCACAACTGAGTTAGCTAGCGCACAAGACAGCGACACTCCATTCTAAACTTTATTCGCGGACCTACCTGGGGAAATTCCAGCTCTATAGGTATCACCGAGCCATCTCGTCTGGCTTAAGATATTTCGGAAACCAACTTTCAGCGCGCAGTGAAACGTCACAGCGTGAATGGACTTTGTAAACAACAATACGTGTTTGCGCAGTTGGGGTAAAAACGTTGCACCTATAATAAACCAGAAATTGTAATCCATACAGCCTTGTCTCATGTAAAAATGTCTATATTTGATTTTTTGGTTCTGTTGCATTTACTTTTTAAATAAATATACTCGCCTGTACAGACCAATAAACACCGTATAGGCTTATATGTTCTGTTTTAATATAACGGGTCTTAATTTAACCAAAAGTAAAATATGCTAGCCATTCAAAAAGTCAGTGGTCTCTTTCCCGCACATCATTGAATAAGTAAAATAACCTTAAGTACCCATAGTAAACAAAATAAAGACAATTTTCATTGTTTTTGAAACAGGTTTGGTTATGACCTGTTCAATTCATACTGTCTATTATGGAAAGCCGTTCTATCATTTCTACCTTTATTCTACGTATGTCGAATAAGTTTTGCTTTTATTTTACTTATGTAAATTCTTTTACACATATGCGAAATTCTTTTTTACTTATGCTGAAACGACTTTCACTTATGTGAAAAACAATTCCACATATGTAAAATACATATGTAGAATTCTTTTCAAAATATCTAAAATTCGTGTCAACTTATGTGAAATTGTTTTTTGGCGGAAGTAAAATAAAACACAAAAAACCTATCTATTTCTCATATGTAAAAACAATTTCACTTATGCAAAATAAACTTTTATTTTACAAATGTACAAAAGAGTTCCAATAATCAAAAACTGATAAATGATTTCTCCCCACTGAAGGGGCCCGTATCCAACCTCCGTATGTGCTCCTATCGTCTTGTGTAGAAGTTCAATACGAATGCAATGACGATGGGAATATGTTCCACACGCTGTGCAAGTTAAGCATTAGCAAGGCACACTCCCAAGTCCAGAGAGTTGATCAGGAAATGTCCACCCTGCAGCGGGTTTACAACAACAACAAAGCAAAGCGCAGGCGATGACCTATGTTATATAAAGGTCATTTATCGCAGACTGCTTAAAATCGAACACTCGCATATACTTACAGCCAAAATCCATACATTATATTACGAAAAATGCCAATAACGGTTGCAAATAAAGAGTGAATATTATATCAGTTTTATTCTATGTCAGTGTTTTAATTGAAGTCTACATCATTTTATTTTCCCGACGAAACAGACGTAGTAATGTTCACTACAGAATCGGTCGCAGTTGTAGGCCTTTAAAACAGATGTAGTTTCCCTGATTTATTATTCGCTAAAAAATAGCAAATGCTTTGCGTAACGCAGAGGGTGGATGTGATTTTGATCATAATATTGTACTTTTGGAGCAAATTTATTGCCGCTAAATACTGGCTGTGATGGCGAAGTCTGTAATTGAGGTCTTGGATGCCTTTATTTCACATATCCACAAAAGAGTTCCACCCACCTTTCTATTTTACATAAGTGAAAAAGATTTCCACCTATGCTGAATTAAGGTTTATTTTACATACATCCAATTCTTTTTCACATATGTTGAATTCTTTTTTGACATAATTTCTTTTCTTTTCAACATATGTAAAATAAATAATTAATTTTACATATGTGGAAAAAAAAATCCCATATGTCATGCATAGAATTTATTTAACCTATCAGCACCTATAACTGCTGATCCAAGACACCCATTGTCAAGGGTAGTACATAAGACTTGCATTTTGCATGTTTCTCTGCTTGACTTCTAACTGGAAGTCAGGAACTATGTTTTTTAAATTTAGATTTTCTTGGATTTAACCAGCTTGTGATTTGGCAAATCTTGGAGTAAGTCATTTGATTGTGAATTAAATCCTGGCGAATGTATGGTGCAAACTTCTGTAATAATAAAAATCTCGAAAAACAGGGGATAGTCAGCGAAAAGATGGCTCGGTGATACCTTAGAGCTGGAATCTCCGCATGAAATCAGGAGGTAGGTCCGCGAATAAAGTTTAGAGGTAGCGACACTCATATATATATAAACGCCAGTTTGAAAATCCAATAACAGGGCAGACGACTCTCGACGCACTGAAGACAGCCGGACTATTTTCACAGTTGCTTATCGTGTTAATCTGTGAAGGCCTATCTCCAGTGATTTAATCTGCTAACAGTATTGGAAATCTTGGTTGTGAGCAACTGGGCACAGATGGTTATAGTTTAAGAATTCATACGACCTATATATACTGTTTATCTTGCTTAACTTGCACACACAGCAAGAATAATAACATTGTTTTCAATAATAGCCTCCTATTTCAACCCATGGTGGAAGTTGGAAATTTATCCGCCACTATCTCCGGCCCCTCAAAACATTGCCTGTTTGTAACTAAAGTGAATTGCTTTGTCTATTTGGTTACGTTAAAACTTTTTTTAACCACTTTTACGCGAAAAGATTAACAAAAATCTGATGAGTATTTCTCCAAGAGTTAATCACCGAAAACCTACGTAACCTACGTTCATTGTTACAAAAGAATCTTGGATTGTTTGTTTCAAATTGTTAGCAAAAAGAATACATTAATATATAAATTGTATAGGAATCAGTTTAATACGAGTTCCAACACACGAACTTTTATGGAGTCATGGTATTCATAAATTCCCACAAAACAATGGATATGGTTCCTTATGGCTTGATGAAAACCGACGGCTGTTGACCGTGATATGTCAAATTATAAGAACCGTTACGGTTTGCTTTATCCAACATGTCTCTGTCTTAATAAACACATCCTCTAGATACACTCTTTATGCCATTATCAAAGGTGATATTTGACATATTTCTTAAGAACTTTCTCTTTCTGTTGGAGAAGTACTGAGTTTTGTAAACCATATTTGAATACCTTATGTCAAAATGAATGAGACACAGAGTCAACAGGCAGATGTTTTTATCAATTTTATCCTCTGGTCTCTTTCCCTTTTTTATCATTGTCATCGAGAAGATCAGAGGTTTTTTCTTGCAATTATTGTCCGGCCATATTCCATGAGTTTTTTATTTAAAGCGGTTTAATCTACATGACTCAGGCCTTTGTGAAAGTTGCGCTGTTGAAGACTCCATCTCAATTTGTTTATTCCATTGTACATTATATCATAACGAACGTTTAACTGTTTACTCCTCACTTCAAGCTTTGGGAATTGTCAACCCATCTCTCCAATCTCTTTTTAAACCACATAGATTAACAAATACAATTTATCAAGCCACTGATAATTTTATAATGGAATGTACGGTGGCCCAAATACGACTTTTCCTGTTTTTATACATTTATTTTAATTTTTTTTTTTACTTATCACCCAGGTGATACTATTTCCACCCAGGTGAAAATATTTCCACCCATGTGATAATACTTTTCACCGAGGTGATAATATTTCCACCCAGGTGAAAATATTTCCACCCAGGTGATAAGTTAAAAAATAAAAATAAAAGTAAAAAAAACAGGAAAAATGTGGGCCACCGTATCGGAATGTCATAAGTTTTAATGGTCGAAAATACAAATCGCATTTTATCATAAATGGGTGTGTGTATTTGGATATGAGCATATGAAGGAATAATTTTTGGAAATATATATATAAAGAAATATATTTCTAATGTAAAGAAAGATATATATTTCATTTCTGATGATAGTATTGTGTATTGCACTTACAGTATGTGTATGAATGTGTAAGCCTACTGTCGGTTGGGTGCGTGAAAGTCATTATATCTTAGCCCACCTTTACACTTGTAGAAGGATTTGTGATTTGTACTACCTCCCGATTGTGCTGTATGTACCTGTCTGTCTAGTCATGTTTGTATCTATCCATGTTGTATTTCCCCGTTAACGTGCTAATTATCACTGATTAACACCTGTAAATCATATTATGAGACAAACCCATATTTTCATGGCGCAAACCATTCACTTGAATTGGGGTCGCCACAATTTAAAATATGTATGTTTGTAAAGATGATTTTTGTATCAGGCAATATATTGATTGATCAAAAAGCTAACGCCATAAATGTTTCAGTAAGTTATACGCTTTATATACGGCTCCCATAGTCTCAATATAGACAACGATAGATACAATGACATTCAGAGAGACCTGGAGCCACTTTCACAAAACGTCGTACGACAAATAAATTTTAAAAAAACCAATATACATTATGCTAACACAAAATAAAGCCGCTGGTTGGTGTTTGGAACTACATTTTCTCGAATGTCTTTCTGGGGTGTGTAATTTTATAGAACAAATTCACGTGCTCAGCCAGCTCGTCACAGAGTTTCCCTCTGCGCAGTAATATGATTCTAACGTAAACAAACTTGCGTTCTTCTTTAAATTTTATTTTAAAACAGTCTAACTGTTGTTTTAAATACTTTAATCATATAATCATCCTCGTAGTTTTATATGTTTTAAAAAGGGTAATCCAACAGTTCGTTTTATTACATGATTTAACAAGCGATCGTCGCTGAAAGTTTGTCAAATTTGTCCCAAAAATCGAAATTTTCAAGAAACATCGAAGGTATATGATAAACCGATTATATGTTAAGTGCGTGTTGCGTGTCGTTGTATCACGCACTGTACATATAATCTATATGTATTGGGAGGAGGGTAAAACTGCCCATTCCCGAATAAACTGAACTGAAACTTGATGAAACTTGATGGCTACAAAATGGTTAAACCCCAATAAAACAGGCGCATCTATATGCAATATTGAAACGAATATTCCCATCGTCAGAGGAACAAATAATTGCACTATTTCAATGACTTAAATAAGCCGACAATTGGTTAAAAAATAAAAAGAATGTTTTAATTGGTTGTATCTATAGCTCAATTTTACCAGTTTATTTTATATTATATATTAATATAAATCTCTATGAGTTTATGTATTTCTAAAAGTTCGGTATGGTCAAGTGGAAATAATATATCCAAGTTACAGGGTCCTTCAGCAGTCCTGAGTAAAAGCCCTGAGGAAAAAAGACGAATATATAAATAAATAAATATAAATTAATTTAATAAAATAAATTAAATTAAATACATAAATTTAAACAAATAAATGTAAATAAATAAATAAATTTATCAATACATAAATTTATAAATAAATAAAACTGTTAATAATTTTTTTTTTAAATAAATAAATAAATATTTATAAATAACCAAGTTGCCGCGACTAAATTTACTGTCGCTCTTGTGAACTTAAAATATTGTTATAACAAAGCATGAACATGTATAGCGCGTACGCCTTCTGGGTGTCACGATTTAGTCGTCGTGTAGAAAAAGAGTGCAACGCGCTTAATCGAAATCTTTAAAATACCGGTGTGTCGTATACGGAACCTCAGATTTTTTATGTTTTCCTCTTGTAGATGTATGAATCAGTCCAAATTGTGTGGCTATCGCGGAAGAAGTTTAAAACAAGGGAGATAAATAGTAGATCTACCGGATCTACTGTGATTCTACATAGTTACCTCCCATTAAAGTGATATTGCAGTCAATGGCGTGGAGTCCACCGTGGATCATTAAATCCTGGCGGAAAATATTATCCGGGTGGATAAATTCTGCGCCACTTCCAAAACGTCATGTCGCGCAGTGCATTGTGGGTAAACGAG
>JARDVA010090913.1:10140-21026 GCA_030265315.1 Mopalia swanii
TCTGTACACTCTCCACACAGGTTCATTGTGAAAATCTGTCGACCCTCAGGTATATGAGTGAGTCACAAGATGTGGCTACAGCAATAATGGGGGTGGTTTTTACGAGGTTTCCTCTAGGTTTTCCACCATAATAGGGCAAGGAACAGTGTGAAGTGGACAGTCCATCGTGATATAAGTGAAATACCCTTGAGTACGACGTTAAAACCCAATCAAACAAAAAAACCAATCATTGTGAAAATCTGAGGCATTTTGATTATCTCCAGAATCAAGTTTTGACAGTCTCAGTAACGTACATGTATGTGGTACTGTAAACCTGTGAGTTGTCTTACATTGTTCTTATTAACACTTATGTGACTGGCTTTAAACCAAAATCATTTAGAAACAATCTTATTTCATACAACATATACTTTTAAATACACCCTATATGACAGAACAATAAATACAAATATGATACTGTCGAAGCTAAGAAAAAACTTGATATTACTGATAATTATAAACAAAATTATATGAAGAGAAATAAATACTAAACATTTAAGGAAATTATTGTTGCTGAAAGTCAATATGGACAATTATTTCTTTCAAAACAATTCATTACTCAAAGAAATGATATCAAACTTTTCTATTGAAGTTAACAGTTATGTATTTTTTTTCGTCTAACACTTGTTTGTAAAAAAAAATTTGCAAACTACTTGCTTAATTATAACGCATAATGCATTCTGGCTGTTGACAGTATGGCCTTCTGTCCTTTTGTCTTTAGTGTTTCATTAAGATTAAGTTAAATAAAAATTTTGATGGCTGTGTTAGTTTGATATTCTACTTGTGGAGAACACAGTTGTCAAGTAAGTAAAAAAAAAAAAACTTGAGGCAGAAAAGGCATGAAAACAAGTCTGTCAATCATTACAGGTTTATAACACTGAAAGCAGCCTGAACGACCATAATGTCAAGAACCCCAACCCAACTGATCACACAGTTTATTATGTCACTGAGTGAATAAAGAATTTAAAGATTTCAATGTTGTAGTTGTAAGAATAAGTTGGACTGGTATAGATGCTAGTAGAGATTCTGAGAGAGCTGGTTTGACTTCCGCAGTTAGCTGGGCAGACCTATATATAACCTGACAATACTGGCAGCTCAGCTCATTTCAAAGGACTAGTCAGTGCTTGTAAGAGTTATGCTGGTGGATCCTGATTTACATCAGAGTAAGTGTAGATCTGTGCTGTGAAAGGCTGACCCCTCGTCACGTGCTGCCCCATTGCTTGACATGCTCCAACACACAGTCTGACTGCCACCACCGCTATAGCTCCCCTATTTCGCTGATCATATTTGCATTTTGACAGCAGTGGCCGGGGCTGAGCGTAGGCTTTTTCAGTGACAGTCTGTACTTCCTTTAGTTCAGTAAGCGAGCGCTGAGGACAGAGAAACACGATGGACTCTGGGGAGAATGATCAGAGATAAAACAGTTGTTTGACAAGTGGATAGATTACCTGGTCAAATGTGAGACAGTCAGTCAGCCTGAAAGTACCAGTGAGACCTGTGTTATTGAGTCCGTCTAGTGCCATCATCTTACTAACCACTGGTGGAATTTAACACACACTTACCAGTCCAGCTAAGGAGATTTTGTTAAGTGTGACCCAGATTGCCATTCTAACTGGTGCTTTTTACCAGACACTCTAGTACTTAGGATGTTAGGAGTAGAGAAGAGTATGTTGGACCGGGGCCTCCTTACCCCTGTGTCGCCCCATTCTCTGGGGGAACTTCACAGACATTTCCACCCTAGAGACCATTTTCACATAAAGATGGAACCGGACATTGAAGACCCTGTATTAGATTTATCAATGAAAAAGCCACGAAGGGACTCTGAGGATTCATTCAGTGAAAACTCCAGCTGTTCTGGAAGCAATAATGAAACTTCTTACCCAACAACATTTAAAAAAACTATGATGAGGCGCTATTGTAAGTAATATTATCATTGCTCAATAATATGTAGATGAAGGTTGTGTCAGGAATAGTGTTTATGTATATATGTCGTTCGCCTTCTAGTTGTTTACTCCATCATCTAAAACTGGGTTAATAATTTTGGATTTGGTTTTGAAAATGTTCATCAAACACAAAGTTTATTAATGTAATGCTTAATCAAAACACTAGACCATATTATTTCTCTCCTCCTTCATGTAGCTGACTCAGCTAAGCATGTACAGAGATGAGCAGGAAAGGTACTTAGGATACCTTGATTTCTCTATTTTGAAATGTATATACTTATTGGTAGATAGTTGTGTTTTAGTGAGTGTGATAATTGCAGTGATATTTCGAGTCGCAGATAGTGTATGTAGTTGGTTTTGACTAGCTGTGACTAGACAGCTGTAACAGGTGTCCAACAAACTGACAACATGTGCTCTGTGGCCCTGAACACAACTTAAACTTCTACCCTATGATACATGGGTTGTTTGAACTTAGTTGTTTTGCTGGCCCCAATAGCTGTATATAGACATGTTAGTGACTATATTACATGGCGGTATGATATTATCCCAGTGAACAGGATGTGTTTAGTTCACCTCACTCGTACTTCCTACACTCCTAAATATGGAACAGTGGAAATGTCATTGGTTTCCTGAAACCTGACCACAGGCTTAACCACTGTTATTAGTGAAATCCTGATAACTCCTCATCGTCCACATCAACCTCACAAACTACTCTTTCTGCTGCCTCACCTCAAGTTGTACAGTCTACAAACAGGAAAGCAACCTATACATGGATTGTCGATTTTTATACATTATTTAATGACTATATTAAACCAAAAGCCTACTGTGTAACAAGATCAGGCTACAACATACCTTCACTTTCCTCTGATTGATCAAAACAAAAAAAGTGAAGCTACCTAGTTAGTGTATATTTTAGGTTGTGTGAAACTGTAAACTGTACATTACAATTAGTGATAAGAATAAATAATGTGTATATCGACTCTAATTAATGAGTCTTGACAGGTATTTTGGTGACTGTCTTAATTCTTTTTTGGACCTAGGAATTTGTTTAATTGTGACTCAGGGAGATTACTTTAATGATGCAACATGTCCTTCCTCTATTATGTAATAATAAGTGAGGTAAAACACTCCAATCAGTCCATTTACAATTTTAAGCTGGTTATTGTTTTAATCATTTACAGCTAGTATAATTTATAAGTTTTTTTAGATGCTTCATTGCACTTGAGAAATATGGTTTAGTGTATTGTTGATTGTCAGAATGGTGTGTTATATGTGTGCAAGAGAGGCAGTCTCCATGTAAGATATGGTGTTTTTGAGGTTAGATATGTGACGTCAATGCACTAGCCTTGGAGCAGGGAATGTCTGGCTGAGGTCTATAAGGAGATCCTAGAATAGCCAGTCTCTCTGCAACATTATCCCATCTGTGCCAGCTTATAGAGTCACACTCACATTACAGACTGTATGCTAAAGGACACTGTCTGGATTGTGTTTCTCTCTCCCAATCTAACCCCTCATAAATCAACCCCTTCTCTTATTAATGTGTAATATATAGTATAGATGTAAGCAGTGACTCCTCACAGGCCAAGGTAGTGTTATAAAGAGTGGTTGTTGTAGCCCCTGATCAGAGTAAACTTTGGTTTACAGCTCAGTGATAGCCATGTGCTCTGACATGTGACTTGGGTCAATGTTTAATGATCGCACTGTGGAAAACTTTGTCAATATTGATCTATATAACAATGCTTGGCCAGCAGGAAAAAAAACCACTGTCTAAACATGCTTCCTCATTTGTCAAGTGTCCAACTTGTTACTGATAACTACTACATGTACCTGATTGTTTCCGCTTTAACTTTATTTAATTCCTCTTTGAAATCCCCCCCCTCCCCACACCAGTCATGGAGCAGACAATTTTATGGGAGTTTGATTGGTGTTAATATATATTCCATGTAAGTGGGATAGACTGTCCTGATTAATGCTGGTTAGCTACCAAGTTATCAGGAGTATCCAGGCTGCACACCTCTGTAGCTGGCCATATCTGGTCCAAGCCAGCCCGGAGACACTTGTTAAGTAAACTCTCAAAATTAACATATCCTTACATGTACAGTCCCATGTCAAGGCAGTACTAATAAAAGATAGTGGGAAAACCTGTCTTGGTAAACTCCACTATTCTCTCAGGTATTGGGCCGGGCACCTTCTCTCTATTGTCACTCACCTCTCTCATCTTTCCTTTGATAGTTTATTCTTTGGTGTTCAGTCAGGCCTGCTATTCGAGACAAACTGCCTTTAGAAATTCACTCATACAGGTTAACCTTGGATCTGTTTGGTTTCTGTGGTCATTTGTTATACTTCCTCCATGTACAGGTACATATATACCTGTGGCCTTTTGTTTACATGTTTCTACACAATTATTTCCCCAACCATAAGCTTTAAACCCAAAGAATGTCAAACAGAATATATGTCCAAAGATTGAAACCCATTCAAAATTGATATATGAAAAAAAGTACATGTACCAAGGAATACTTGAAAATTCTTGATACAAAACAGACTATTTGGCATAATAGATTTAAGCATTATGGAGTTCAAATTTTTACCATGGAAAATGCCATAAAAGCTTTTTTTTTCAACAGTCGAATTGTGCTGTGAAAACTATCTGATAATGGGGATGGGTAAGCAGCCTCTAAACTCTAAACAAATCATATTTGGACAAATTTTAGTATTATAAAAAAAATGTTCCTCTTCATTGATTAAAATAGGTGTTCCTATTTTTAGAAGGTTGGTCTTTCTATTAATGTCTGTGCTACATGTATATCCTACCTGTTGTCTGGTGAAATTATAAATATATCAAAAGCTGTATATTTGTCCAAATTTAAACTGCTAGTGTAAACATCAGTTAAATATAAGTTTTGACTATTAAATTAAGAGATTGTTTCAGTGTAAGCTACTTAAGTGACATGAATTTATTTTTGTAAGTCACCAAGGGAAAAGATAGTGATATCTGAGTAAAACAGGTCACTGATAGCATCCAAGGTTGATTTGCTCATTTTCTCTACAACCAACTAGTTTTTACTATCGTCTCTATTTTTATAACCAGTATGTTAAGGAGTACACACTTACAACATTTTCACCGCATTCTCTTCTCTGGGTCTATGTAGTAAGGGAACCTTGCCAAAACACACAATATCTCAAAATACCACTGCTTATTGCTGAGGCCAACATTGAGGGAATAATGAAGAAAGCTAGGTAATCTTACCAGGATGTAGTTTGTTAATCTCTTATCTCTACAACTCTCACACTGCTAATTAACATTTGCTCCAGTTCAAATTTCTTTTAAACCAGGTTTAATCAGAAATAAAAATGATTTTTATACAACAAGTTCTGTATGCCTGAACCTGCATACATCTTGGACCACTTTTGAGCAAATAGTTCAGATGAACCCATGGTTGATATCATTTAAATCTTGTTGAAGAGGAAATATCATATTTTTTTTTTTAGCAAAGATGTCCCAAAGAGAAAAAGTGTGGTAAACATTACAACATTTCTATAAAGCTATGATAGTAGCAATGAATAAGGCAATGCAATTGATATCGCCGTATTATGATCAGATTAATACCTGTATCATTGAACTTGTTCTTATGAATTTAAATTGTCATCAATCAATTAGTTATCCTATCAGGTTTAACTTCCACATGCTTCATATAGATCTGTAACAGTTTTGTTTTATTTTTGACAGTGGATGCATGTGAAGAACAGCAGACAAATGGGAGACAGATGGCTGCCGAAGCCCTTCTCAGCATGGACAGTCCCAGTACCTCTAACGAGAACAAAACTTTCTTACAAGGACTTCTAAGCTTACAACACCAAGGTAAATCCTAATGACAGTTCCATTACTCAATAGCACTGGGGGCGCTGAGCCGCTGTCTTTTAGGTGAAATAACCTGGAATGACATATTTGAAATACAGACACAGTACCGAAAGCTGCTATAGAAATGGTGGTGGACACAGCAAGTCTCTGACAATCAAACGCTTTTAGTTCTGTGAACATAATGTGTTGCTAACATCTTATTGCGGACAGATTGTTCTAGTTAAAACAGCAAGCTATGTGGGATGTCCTATTCCTACAACCATGACACACCTGATGGTTTCACGGGAGAATAGCATTGTTATAAAGGCTCTACCTTCATGGATGTTTGGCTTTCTATTCTTTCTAGCGGACTATACATGGATATACTAGCATAGGTTAAAACCATGACAAGTATTGTTGTAGTTTTGACGGCTGTTGGGAATTATTTGACTTGGCTTTGTTGTTGGGAGAATTGCTAGCATTGGGTAGGCTTTGCGGAATGTTTTTAAAAGTTGCAATTGTTGTGTAGCAAGCTTGTCTAGTTTAGTAGGGAATTCCATATTCAGTCCAGTTTAATTGCCCACCCATACGTAGTTGGTGTGTTTTAGTTGACTGCTTCCTCAACCACCCATATCAGGTGGATGTGCATGAAACTATTTATGTATTAATTTCACTTATTTCCTTGTTTTGTAAAAATTCCTCTTTTGTCATATAACATTGCCATTAGGAAAACAAAGAAAAAAAAATATTAAAAAATAAAATCTCTCCATTTTAAAAAGTAGATTAATGGATTTTTTTTTTTATAAAAAAAAGAAATAGTTAAACTGTAATATGCAAAGAGTTGGCCTTATTTTGCTTCTCTTGGTGAAAAAGGTTTGTATACAGTGGAGTTTGAATGTCAAGATTACGTGGAGTAAACTATGTGAGTTTGTGGGACAGGCAGACTGCCACGTGTAGGACTTGTCAACACTCGACAGTTTCCAAAACGTGAACGAACTGAGCAAGCCGACTGGACGGCCAGTAGCAGCCAGTAAGGAAGCTGAGCCAGGAGGAAGTGCAAGTCATGCTCTTTGTTTGTTTGTCCTTTACTCTGTGTCAATATCACATGGAGGGCCACATGATACACACTTTGTTTATTAGAGTATTAAAGGGCTCCCTCATTGATACTCTACTCAAATTGTTTTTATTTGCTGGATTGACAGCCTTAACCTCTGTATCAGCCAGCTTCTCTGCTTACCTTTCCTGTTTCAATTCTTTAACATATATTACTTACATGTTACTTTCTCACACTTCACCTTTACAATTCTCATTTTCTTTGCTCATCAAAAAATTGTCTCCAGCTTAATACAGAACATGTAGCCTTCAAAACTTTTTTTTGTTTTTACATATTTACCTGATTCTGCAGTATTGGTACTTTGTGAGAAATGCTGCTCTATCAACAGGTGTTTTATGAGGCAATCTTGTGGTTTCCATGCTCTAACACCATTTTATATACGTATATATCTCTCTATCTTAACTTATTTATAGTTTCTGTTTTAAGTACCTAGTACATGGGAAACAAGCATTCTCCATATTCATTTTCATTGGTGTACATGTATATTTGTGGGATTGTGATTAATGCAATACTTGCGTTATCTTACTCATGTTGGTCTTCTAATCGCTCTACAGTCGCTATATTCTTCCAAGTTATTTCTAGTAATTATAAAGACAAATACGTTTGGCATCATAAAACAGCACTATTTATTTGGAAAAAGTTCTCTCGCTTCTGGTTTTTTTTTTTTAACTGTCAACATTTTGATGTAGTTTTTAACAGTGTTTTTTTTTTTTCAAACATATAATTATAACCTGGACTTTCTATAATCCAAAACCATCAATACATCACACATGATCAGGCATATCATTATAACATTAATTCCTTTAAATCCACAACCACCAAGACATCACCTGAACACGCATAATCTTATAACCTTGAATCCTTATAATCCAAAACCATCAAGGCATCATACCTGAGCAGGCCTAACATTATTACCTGGATTACTTATAATCCACAACCATCCAGACATCACACCTGGGTAGGCACATCATTATTACCTGGATTCCTTATAATCCACAACCATCAAGACATCATACCTGAGCAGGCATATCAATATTACTTGGATTCCTTATAATCCATAACCATCCAGACATCATAGCTGAGCAGGCATATCATTATTACCTGGATTCCTTATAATCCACAACCATCCAGACATCATACCTGAGCAGGCGTAAAATTATTACCTGGATTCCTTATAATCCACAACCATCCAGACATCACACCTGGGCAGGCATATCATTTTTACCTGGATTCCTTATAATCCACAACCATCAAGCCATCATACCTGAGCAGGCGTAAAATTATTACCTGGATTCCTTATAATCCACAACCATCAAGACATCACATTTTAAGAGGCATGCCATTATAACATTGATTCCTGGTTTTATCTGATTTAGTGCATAGAACTTCGCTGACTGTTTATATCAAGTGCAGATACAATATAGGATTTGTGAAAAACTGGGGATTGCCGTAAACATTAAATTTGCATGATTACTGATCTGAACATACTGGTTGTCGATGTATATGTGCACACTCATTAGTCACATTTTCACCTGTTTAATCAACTGTAGTCTGTTACCTGTTTAATCAGCCGTGTAGAGGAAGAAGATCACAACAAAACACACATCTCTTTAGAAGGCTTCCTCTTTTCCTATAATTGGGCTGTTTGTTGGTGGACAGGGGACAAGCACTGACTTACCCTTCCCCATTCTCCTTCCCTCTTCCTACTGGGTCATTGAGTTCAGTGGAAGGGGACATTCTCTGGACATCATTGTCTTATCACCAAACTGCAGAGACGGCAATTCTTCACCCCCACAATTTGACCAGTTAGTGCAGACATTGCATCCGCTTGCTGACTATCTCTGCAGCTTCAGAGTTTTACATGTTCTCTGTCTGTTAAACAAATATCAGAAGGCACGTCTGTTAGAATATTTCTATCGTAAAGTAAACTCATTTGTCCATCTTGTGGTGGATAGCCTGAATAATATATGATTATGTTTATTTATTACTGGGCAATATTTTTGAATTGATAAATTTTATTGAATCGGTCGCATCAGTAAACAAAAATTTATGAAACTGCCTAGAAATATTATGTTGAAGATGACTTTCTATATAAGTTTGAAGCATGATCTGTATAGTGTTAGTCTGATACCCCCACACCCTGGTGGACCGTCATGTAGAATATTATACTGTCATTTATAACAGATACACATATCCGCCTTATGTTTCATAGAGTGCCAGTTAACTGCCTTTAAACACAAGGTTAATAGTTCATTTGTTGTTATATTCATGATAAAGATCTGAAGCAAACGTGTTGAAAAGTTACAGTTAGAGTTGCTTTATATCCTGATTAGTGTTTAGACTACAATCCCCTTAGGACATGTCTCACTATTAGATTTTACATTTTTGCTAATTACAGGCACATGTTTGAAATAGTAGGCAGATTTTTTTCTTTGTGAGTAGCTCTCTGAAATGCTTCACTGCCTCATTTGAGTATAAACAAAAAAGCGGAGTAGATAGAGATCTTTCTTGAGAGATTCTGCTGATGTTAGGGATAGTTTTTTTGTTTTAACAGATCCTGTTTTCCCTTTTAAAAAAATGAATGAATCAAGTTAGATATTGTGTTGATTAAGGCTAAGCTAGAGGTGGGATAGTTTCTTTTCAATTCCAGTGTCAGAATGATAGAAGAATTCACCCTGGGACCTGTTATCTATTTGTTACTCATTATTAACAATTTTAATTTAAATTTCAGACTTATTTCACACAACATTACTCTTCATTATTAACCAGGATATTTCTATTCAACATACCCATACTGTAAAAACATAACCAGTAAAGCTACCATACACATATCTTTCTGTCGTGAAACATTTGTTCACTATGATATACATGTATTATCTAGTGTGAATCGAGTTTGAGGCAAGCACATTTTTTTTCTCCACGATAAAAACAGAACTTTTTCATTTATTCTTTTAACTAAACTCTTTGAGGCTTGGTTCATATCAGAATTGGAAGTGTTCCTCATAACCGAAAAAAGTCACCAGGCTTCACTTGCCTGAGAAACCTAGTCCGGGTGGTTGAGTGAGGGGTCTAGGTGGCCGGTGTTTACTGCTGGCCATTCGGAGCCTAACTCTGAAGGTCATGGGTTCGATTCAGGTTTCAACCTGCAAATAAATTTTCTTTTTTTTTAAATCTGACATAAAAAAATTAGAAAGTGTTATCCCAAAATAACGAAAACACTGTCATTGGTTGTAGTAAGCAAAATAGTTATTTTTGTTTTTTTAAACATTTTTGCTCCAGCCGTATGTGTTAAATCACAAGGAAGTCTGTTAGATTTACTGTTAGTCACTTATATCATGTGTTTACTTATATAGATATGTAGTGAAGTTGTGGGTCTACAAATTTTGTGAACTTCAATACACCATTTTGAGGTGTTTTATTTATGTAGGCCTCTTTTCATATTTTATTTAATATAATTAGTAAATTGTTTGTAGACTGTAATAGATGTTTGTTTGTTTTCAGCTTGCCTACCCCCTAGCCCGGCTGACAGTGGAGTATCAGATTTGGACAGTAACTCAGATGATGCCCGTGTTAGATTGCAAGGTTTGTCACTCTCTATTTTTGTCAGATCCATTTTGTTCAACTTTAGCCAAAATGGAAGAAACCCTTGTACTACTAAATAGTAAACATAATTTAAAAATTGATATTTACCTAATATTATTTAATTGCTTTAGTTCAGAGTAATGTTACACTGTTTCAACCATATCAAAACATGGCTAAAAGGGTTGGCAAGTGTGACATAGGCCATACCTACTTTATGTCATCTCTCTGTCAGTTGGCGCCCCATGGGGGAGCGGGTTGGCCAGTCCTGCAGAATACTCCCTCAGCTTACTTGGTCAATCCTAAGAGGCGAGAAAAGAGGAGCTTTCTGTTGCCCTGGTGTTCTCAGAGCTAAAGGGAAACAGGAAGCTGATCT
>JARDVA010091025.1:0-11624 GCA_030265315.1 Mopalia swanii
CTTAAAATTGTGCACTAGCCCAAGGTTATTTGCACTAGCCATTGGCTAGCGGGCTAGTGTTAAAATCGAACCCTGAAATTTATAATAAGTCCGATCTTAATGCATGATCCAAGTTCATCCAACTAGCATTTAGCTATCCACATAGTTTAATTTCATGCCACCTAATTTCACACGTGGCACGGCATTCACCTTATAACCTTTGGTCGAACATAGCATGCATAGATTTTTCTAAGTATTAAATATGATATGATATTGTATAGTCATAGCTAATAGCAAGCAATTGTTGAAGTGACCTGGGTTGTCAGCATACATTAAGTCATTAAAAACACTTCACCACTGGGACAGCCAACTTCACATAGCAAAAGACACATGTCCAAGTCATGCAAAAAAAAAGCAAAGAAAAAAAGAGGAAAAATCCACCTTGTCGTATACCATTTGTGGCACAAAAAAAGAGGCAAAAAGGACGTACCCCACTTAACAGTGAATTGCTGGACACTACACAATCCATATATAATATTCACTATGTACAATGAAATTTGTTATATCTGAGCTTTAGTTCAGAATTTATGTCTAAGCTTTTTAGTTAAGAAGAACTTTTTTTTTTAAACCAAATAAATGTATGTTTTATCTAAAAGTATTGTAAATTCTTTGACTGAAAAATGTAGAATAAGTTAGAATGGAAATTTTTTATCTGAGCTTTGGTTAAGAATTTCAGTCTTTTAGTTTAGAATAACTTCACCTGATAAAACATACAGGCCTATTTTATGAGGGGATGATAAAAGTAAATTTCGTATGAACCTATGCAAAAATCTAATAATTCTTTTCCATTATTGGCTATTTTCCCTCCATTATTGAATATTATTTGTATCGAAATTTAACTTTTTTCTTTCAAAATTTAATGTTTTTCTTTTGTAATTTAATATTTTCTCCTTGAAATTGGTGAATAAAGAATATTTTCTTCAATTCATGGACAGCTACGGAGCCAGTAGATTAGACATCATCTCAATCTCAAGCGTTAGTTCGCTCCCGAATATAAGTCTGAGCTTTAGTTCCGTAGAGCAAATTTGAGGTTTAGTTCGGAGAGCAAATCTAAGGCTTAGTCCTAGGCCCGTATTCATAAACCTACTTCTTATAGAAGTATTTCTTAAAGTTAAGAAATATTTAGCCAAATTTCAGCCTTACATTTGATCATGAAAAAAGTTAAATGTGAAATAATTAAGATGGCGTTTTATGAATTTCACTTATAATCTTTCATTTAGGTTCATACAAAGTTAAGCAAGATGGTATTTATGTATTTATGTGAAAATTTGTTAATTTTTTCTTAACTTTAAAAAATACTTTAGTATCTATATGAATACGGACTCAGACTACAAATCTGAGTTGTGGTCGACATCTACAAATCCGAGCTTTAGCCCAGGACTATAAATCGGAGCTTTACAGACTATACAGATCCGAGTTTTAGTGCAGGACTGCAAATCTGAGTTTTAGTGCAGGACTACAAATCTGAGTTTTAGTCCAGGACTGCAAAATTTGAGCTGTAGTCCAGAACTACAAATCTGAGTTTTAGTCCAGAACTACAAATCTGAGTTTTAGTCCAGGACTAAAAATCTGAGTTTTAGTGCAGGACTACAAATCTGAGCTTTAACCCAGGACTACAAATCTGAGTTTTAGTCCAGGACTACAAATCTGAGCTGTAGTCCAGAACTACAAATCTGAGTTTTAGTTCAGGACTACAAAATCTGAGCTGCAGTCCAGAACTACAAATCTGAGTTTTAGTCCAGGACTACGAATCGGAGCTTTACTCCAGGAAAGTTCGAGTTTAGTCCAGGACTATACAGATCTGAGATTTAGTCCAGGACTACAAATCTGAGCTTTAGTCCAGAATTACAAATCTGAGCTTTAGTCCAGAACTACAAATCGAAGCTTTACTCCAGGAAAGTCCGAGTTTAGTCCAGGACTATACAGATCTGAGATTTAGTCCAGGACTACAAATCTGAGCTTTAGGCCAGGTTTGTGAATCTGAGATTTAGCCAAGGACTCCAAATCATAGCTTTAGTCCCGGACTTAAAATATGAGATGAGGTTCAGGACAACAAGTCGGATTTTTAGTTTAGAATAACAGATATTTTTTGTAAAATAAATGTGTGTTTTTGTTCAGAATGAATATACCCTAAATCCCCTACACTTTCGTCCATAAAATGACTACATGGAAATGAACGAAAATACTTCGGAAATTATTTAAAAGAATTCGTATAATCAGGGAGGTACATGTAGATGACACATTTTCCAGTTAGAAACCATTAGAATGTCTCAGAAAACACAAATCTGTTTGTTGATATGATATAATACTTTCACGACTCCTAAGTCTTGAGTTTCTTTCCTTCAGGATAGATATGTGCTTGTGATTGTATGTAGTTTTGAAGCGAGTGACAGACTCCTGTTCAGGATAAAAATCTAAGCTACGGTCAGATATACAATGTCATTTTCATTTGTCAAATTATCGTCCTGCAGATTTTCCTTTATCTTTCTCTAAACAGGTTGTTGACTGAGGTGAATGTGTTTGATCCACAGCGTGAAATCAGATGGTGTTTCCCTGTAGAAGATAAACTTATCCTATCTGAGAAAAAAAGGGAACAAAGAATTCTCATAAATGAACAATCTAAAGTGTAAGCCTGCAGTTAATTATCACTTGAATCATAAACAAAAACAATAAAAAGCTATGGGCAAGTCAAGGATACGAACTGTTGCAGACTCATCAAAAGCCACTTATTTTTTATTACTAGTTGAACTTTATGAAATGTTTAAGCTATATTTATTTAACTGCTCCTAGATTTTGTTTTTTAAATTATTTTATATTTCAAACTAAACGTGAGAGCTGCTTCATGGTTGTATTGAATACATCATACATGTCACCACTATTTGTGCTAGTATATTGAAGACTTCGTCATATCAAATAGTTTTCACTTTATAAAACAAAGAGGCACATTAACAGTATCTTCCTTATTTTGACATAACTAGAAAATATTTCAAGAGACCGGCTGCCATGACCTACAGAGCCAGGCATCGAATCGCTAGCAGTGAATGTCAGCCCACTGGCCTTCTACAAGTACTCCTGCATAATTGTCCCAACCAGAATATGTTCAAACTAAGAAAGTGCTGTCCCAAAATAACAAAAATGCTGTTCATATTCACTTTCTAAAAATGTCAAACAAAAAATATTCAGAACTCAGAATAATTGTTTATTATTATTCCACAGTTTACCCCCAGCAAGGTCTTGGTTAGCCCAGAAATTCCTGTCTTTGCACAGTTTATTAACAATACTGAGTCTCCCTCAAGAGGTGGGCCTGATGAAGATGAATGTGAAGATAGTACTTCTAACAAGTACAGCCTCTCTTCTCTATATGAGTAACCTCATGAGCTTCATTCTATCTCACCAATATTCAGAATCTGTTTCATTTGGGATCATTTTCGGGCACAGTCTGATTGGTCACATTGCTGTCTGGGCCTTATCGTGTGTCTGTGAAGTTATTGCAAGAAACATTCGACCAAAGTGGTCATTTAGTGAAAACCGTGTTGACAGGGCTGTTTTTTTGCAGCCGGTGCGTCCAATCTGCCCATGTTGTCAACACTATTCTGATCAGTATATCACACACATATATGGCTGTCCTTTTGGTGTCGACAGTGCAGGAGACAAAACACCAACTAGGTCATTAGTGGACAGACTTACTGATGTTTCACAAAAAGAATTGTCTATCCCTCAAGTTCAACAAGTGGGCTTTGTGTCTTCAATATCTTCTCTGCCCACTATGAAAAAATCAGTGACAGACAATGACCAGTCATTTTATCCATCAGCAATCAAAGTTCAAGAAATTTCACCCAAAGTAGAGGAGGAACACATCGAAACTACAGATTTTGACCATGACATATCTACAAGCAATACGGAATTAGAAACAATAACAGACAAAGAAATAACACCAATTATTTTTGTGGATGATAGAAAAGAAAGAAAAAAACCTGATAATAAAGTACAAGAAATGGATGAGGATAGTAGGTGGCTTAAACAATTTACAGTTCCTGGTCAGCTTTTAGATAAATTGCAAGAGGAAATCAAAGCCTTTGATGAAATTCTATTTGCCTTCAATAACGAATCTTTTGTTGATGAAACTGAAAAACCACCAAGGAACAGGGTGTTGAAAAGTAAAAGATTTAAGAAAATAGGAAACCAAACGGATGATGATAAAATGGTGTCCAAATATTCAATTACAAAGATAGAAAAAATGCTTGAAGGTTTTGAGAAAGATTTAAAACAAGATATGGATACCATTACAAAACTTCTTGAGGCTGAAAAAACTTACAAGTATGTTCAGGAATTAATGTTTGACGCTAGTCAAGGTGAAGAATCAAATACAAGTTTAAGTTCAAACGATGGAACATGTCCTCTACACAAAAGCACAAACATCGGAATAGAAAACCTAGTCAGAAAACAAGTAAGCGATGGAGAGAGTTCAACACAGAGTGATTACGGTTCTGATGGTAGTGTGTCAGAGGGTAAGACAATAAAACAACACAGACGCCGGAAAAAGAAACGAAAGACTTTCTCTGTAGAAAATTGTGCTATTAGTAGATCTTTACACGAGTCTCGTACATGTATCGAGAACATTGTGGAACACGACTTTGGTGATCTTTTTAAAGAGATTCGCCAAATTGACGAACACCTTTATTCTCATGGTGTCAAACCTCCTCGTGTAAAAATGCTTCTGTCAAATAAATATCCTACAGTGCCAGTTATCTATAGAGCTATATATGGTTCACCAGAACATATTGATGAAGTAGAAATTATTTCCAATGCGAGCCATTCACCTCAAAAGAAAGACAAAGAAGTTGTAAAGAGGGATCTATCTGTTCCTGAGGTGAGGAGATTAGAAATGTATGATACTTTGATAAAGTCCAGTGAAACTTTTTCTCCTATTAAAATAGCAGACAACAGTACTCAAAACCTTTCTGCCTTCAATGCTACCTCAGACAGGGATGAGAGTACTTCTGCAAATAGAGGGCCAGCAACAGACAAGGAAAATAGAGTGTGGAGACAAAAATCAGGGCCCATAAGAAAACAGCCTTCTTGTGAATATAGAAGAATTGACAGAAGTACACTTCGGCTTGATCAGCTTCTGCCTAATGGAACTGAAAATATAAAATTTCTAGAAAATATAATTCACCCTGATGAAAGAAACAATCCACTTCATCAGCTTGAAGAGGATATATACACATATGACAATGTCTTACAAAACTCTGGTGCAAACAGAAGCCCCAAAGTTCAACAGTTGTTGAACATGGATTTACATAACGATGCTGACAAATTGCCACTTACATCGGATGATGATTATTCTGGACCAGACGTGCCTGTGAATTTTAAATTAAATCAAATTCACATGACATTAAAATTCCCTGTTAACACATCGAGGTATGTACAAGAACTGAAAGACAATGAACAAAGTCTAAAAATTGATACCGTTAAGAAAGACATTAATAAATTGGATATGGTAATCAAAGGCGCTGGAGCTGATGATAGTTCCATTGTGAAGCAGTTTTTAGGCAAGAAAGAAGCAGTAAAACCCAACAGTAAACCTCGAAGAGACTTCTCACAGATTTGTCCAACAAACCTGCTGAGTATTTCAGATGACAAAAGTCATTGGTTGACCAACACTGAAATCTTCAGATCTATTGCAGAACCAGTGGACCAGGAAGCAATACACGAAATTATTCAAGACATACATGTGTTGGACACTTCTCTTAAACTATCTGGAGTCGATTCACAGAAATCTACTAACAGACTCATGAAATTCAAATACAACGATGAAAGTTCTGATTGTAGTTCCTGTGATAGTAAACTTGATGCAGACACAAAGACCCAAAAATCTCCTAGCTCCATGTCTAAATACAGCTCTAGCTGTGAACAGCGACCAGTTGATGGTCAAATGTCCAGAAAAACATCAAGTGAAAGGCCTGGTGATCCAACTTTACCTTTATTATCAGAATCTGAAACATCCAATGGGACTATCACCTCTTCTTTAAAATCAAAAAGCAGAGAAAAAGTAATTGGTCTAATGAAGTCAATTGTGGAGGGAGGGGAAGATTCAAACATAATTCAAAAGTTACTAGCTGATTTCCAGGCCCTTGACAAGATACTCCATGAATCTGGTGTTGCTAATAGTCCTGCAGCTGACTTTGTCATATCTGATAAACTGCCATCCTCTCAGTCATCACTAAGTCAGTGTCATTCCAGGGAAAAAGGATCTGCCTTCTCTCAAAGTGAAAGTTGTGTGAAATACAGACCTGATCTGTCGAATAAGTGTATTGCTGAAAGCGATAGTAGTTCAAAATTTGACACAGCAGACGAGGGAAGTAACACAGATGAAAATGTTGAGAAGAGGGGTAATATTTTTGGCAGATTTCTCGAAGATGTCCGGGATCTTGAGCTAAGGTTACAGCGACAGGGAGCTGTAACGTGCGGTGATAAATCTAAAGAATGTTTGACAGGCCAAGATATACCATCAGAGAAACGATCGAGAAGTGATATAAGCATTGTTTCTAATACAGACCTCTCGTTGTCTTGTTACACAACCGTTAGCACTGAACAAAGTGAAACAGAAGACGTTGGGAAATTAACCTCTACAAGCATGCTGAAAGCTATTGCCTGTTTAAACTCTCCAAGACAACCAATAAGATCAATTTTAGAAGATATCGATCACTATGATAAGATAATTCATCAGTCTGGGGCTTGTAAACCTGCTAGAAAAGTATTACCAAGTTATCTCATAGTTAACTCTCCAAAGTTCTATTGCAGAAACCCTGACAACCTTCAAAAGGAATCTCAAGATCTGGATAATTATATTCTGCAAGGGTTGTCGAGTAGATCGAGTTGTAACACTCGGAAAACTGAAGACAGCTTTGATGTTTCTAATGTTGCATCAAAGCGGGTAACAAGGGATAAGACAATAACTATACAGGATGGTATCAAAATGATGAAGTCGTTTGTAGCTGACCCAAGGGACACACCATTTCTGGAAATAATTCAAGATATGAATGACTTTGATAGTGTTATAGAGAAGGGTGTAACAGGTAATACAGCAATAGATAGGTTCATGCGTCAAAATGTCCACTGGGTAGCTGAACGAGAGAGAGACATTGCCAAATATGAACCATTGAAAAATTATAGTAGCAAAGAATGGAATGAAGAATTTTTAAAGGGTGAAAAACAGAAAGCCCAAAGGGTGAGAAAGAAATCGATACGAAAGGGTGAAAAGAAAAGTAGTTCCTCCAAAGAATTGCATACTGTCAGTAAAGGGATGGTGTCGTCTTTCAACTCATTATCTAGTACACAAATTGGGTTTGAAGACTCCTTTTCTCATACAGATGAACAATATCTAGACGATTTAGTCAAGATGAAAGTTAGTATTTCTGCTGAACCCGGGCCAGAAGAAGCTCAAAAGAGCGATACAGCCATTCTTGATACTTTAACAATCCCAGATAAGCGAAATTTTCTGATGAACAAAATTTTACTGGAGTTAAACAGTTTTCATGATTTGACTCGGTCATTGGATGGAGTTGATCAAGATATGTTGGACAACCTGACTAGCCTTCTTCGTGAAGAAGAAAGTGACCTTACTATTGAATTATCAAAACCAAATGACTGTTTTCCCAGAGAAATGTCTTATCCATATAAGGAAAAAAGTAAAGATAAGGAAGAGTGTGAGGTTACAGCCAAACGGCCATCAGCCTCCCCGACTGACCAGTCATCTCCCAAAATACACACGCCAGACAACCTTATCACAAAGGGAATCTATAAAAAAGAAAAATTGGAAAAAGAAGAAGTTGAATCGTCTGTTATAGAAGAGAAATGGAAAAATTTAGTACCAGAGATACCGACTAGACATGCGTTGAAAGGAGCAGCCATAGGTTATCAACAAGGTCTTTATGAGAACAGCCACCGTACAGTTTGTGAATGTGTACTTGAGATTTTATCCCAAGCTTTAGTTGAAAATGCTTTGAAAGAAGCGAGACAAGAACTTGTTAAAGATTTTAACGAAAGCGTGAATGTCTTTCACAAATACCTAGTAAATGCAACCTTAATAGACTTATTAAAAAAATGGCAAATTCCAGCCTATTCCGAAATTTTTGACCAAGTTTTGTTGGATGTATTTGGCCATTTAAAACAGCAGGGATATGGACGTATGCGGCGACCTGATGAAAATTTGTCAGTGGCTTTGCTCTTACAGCGCTTGTCTCAGAAGTCAGAGAATATATTTAATTTAGAATTGTTTCCTAACACTGCATCCGAGGAAACGTTTGCTTTAAAACTCGCAGAGATCATTGGTTTGGAGAAAGGTTTGGCTGATAATTTACGGAAAACCTACAAAAAGCAAATAAAGGCAGAGCTACGATCTTTCCTCAAAGATATTAAGAATGATGTAAGGCACAGCTTGTCTCTAGAATTGCCACTTTCTTATCTGACCTCGGTGTTTCTCTTCCATCTTGACCAATGTGTAGAGAGGACCAAATGTCTACCTGTGGACGTATTTCATCAAGCGTTGACTCAAGACTGGCTTTTTTTAAAACAGGGAACAGAATTACAAGAACACAACTCAATGGAGGAGACAAAAGTAAGTTGTGTTTTATATTAAGTTACATTTTCATTAAATGAGACTGTTGCGTGTTGCCTTGAGTATTAGTTTTTGACATTTTACCCGATTCGGCATATTCGTTTATCAACTTTAAGCCTTTTCTGACCGCTTTCCTCAAATGAACTGGGGTAAGAGCCTCTATGCTCTTCTCTCTACTTTGTAGGACCATTTCGCTATAACTCAGACGGCTGACCGTAAACACTACCCTCCTGTTCGTTACGGTTTCCCAAACAACAGCATGTACAACAGAAATCAACTGTCGCTGTTGTTGTCGTTTTGAAAGCGCAAATTAGACAAAACTATGATACGCGACAACTTGCCGGCAAGATTAAAATGTACTTTCAGACTCGTCACTGAATTTGTAAAATTCAATGACAGAGAAATGATCATAGAAACAAAAGAGACAAGCAGTGAGGCTGTTGTCCCGTTATATTTAAGAAAAGCTGGCTGTACAAATTTATAATGGAGAAAACGAATAGAAGGCAGTAGGGCCTATAGTTTAAGTGCAATTTCCAAAATATTAAAACTAGTAATCGGCGTTATATAGCTAGCACAAACCGTGACAGGTCAATGTTAGAAATTCCATCACCACTCTTCTATGTTTAACATGGGCAGTATAGGGATATCATACCATCTAACACTCTTAGCCAAACAAATTTTACGATATAGCACGGTTAGGGAAAGTACATTTCTTAATTCTATTCATAAAATAATATTAATATTCATTAAATCGGTTGTAAAGATAACAAAAGTGGGCGCCAGCATTTGTAAACCGTTACCTCAAACTGGATTTTTTTCCCCAAAAAAATACATGTCTGAGAACATCAAAAGTAAAGTCAAATTTTTTCCAAATTATTATTTTGTTGATCAGATAAGATCTATATCATCCATCAAGTTTCTGTATATCTTTCGTTAAACATTTTGCTGCTTTTTAAATCCAGCTGACGTATAATCTCCAGTAAGTAGGGTTTATCACCTGGAAGTACAAATGGTCTAGTAACAAGCTAGACCATGCAGTGGTGGCTGTACACTATGATGCAATTGCTGTCATTGTGGGTTATGAAACAATATTGAAGCAGTGCTGTATATTATAAAACACTGTTTAATATTATTGACATTGTTATTATAATTTATTAATTTTGGTTTCTATTTAGAACAAAGAAAAAGACCAGTCTAAACAGATTAATTTAAAGGCCAAAGGTGGAAAAGGTAAGTGCCTTAATATGTAATCATTTCTATCTGCAGTCGATGGGCACCATAACAAACCCCCCAATTTTTGTCTTTTCAGAACAATGTTATAATTTTTTTGCCAACTTGTTTTCATATTCAATCAACCATTTTCTTCGCGCTTTGAATCGGTTGTTTATCTTAAGAATTTATTTGGGTATATTATATGTTCAGCAGAATGCTTTAGCAAATAGTCGCAGTGCCTGACTAGAACATAATGAACACCGGTATGTAAAAATTCATTACTTAATTTATTGTATACATAGACAAGAAGAGTTCCAAAAACAGTGTGCAAAATTCAGCTAAAAAAGCACAGAGTAGACAGGTATCGTTTAGTCCAAAACTCGAGGAGAGCGTTACTATACCGGCGAGAAGTGAGCCAGCTCCTATGCCGATCATTCAGGTAAGCATCGTGTCCGGATATATGACATTTCTAGCTCTAGAAGGTCTAGTTAAATTGACAACTTTAAACGACTTATTTCTAACATAAAATCACACTGGCACAGAGATGTCGACTTTTATAAATATATACAGTTTTATATTTGTTTCATGAATGGCGTGAAGTATTAAATTTCGGATTATAGACAACCCGGTAGGCAGGTGATAATGTCTTACATACGTTTGTTTGTTTGTATCGAACGCCCGGAAATATTACCAATTTAATGACAATAAACTGTGATGAAGTCCTCATGATTGGTAGAAGAACTTCAGAACTTCAAACAGGGGTTTGCTGAATAATATGGGTTCTGCAGGCCCCCTGTCCCCCATACCAAGCCATTCCCAAATCTCCACCTCCGTTACTACCTCTTGGAGAGTAACTATATGTCACACTCAACTTAAGTTATTCCATATACTTATCATTCTACAAAACGTATTCTTAGTATACCAGCTGCAGAATCTCAATCAAATACTATACGCCCACTTTTTTTTTCTTGATGGATACGCCAAGCAATAATCATAGGAACAATTGTCGGGGAGAATGTCGCCAGAGCATATGCCGCTCGGCCAATTTTGCCGTTACCATTAAAAACAGTTGGACCTATGGACACGGGAAAATATAAATATGAGTTATCCTCCCAGAAAGAGAGAGTCTCGTTCAGGCTAATAATTTCCTTGCGAAACAGGTATTAAGACAATACTGATCACGTTATCCTTGACAAAGTATCTCGATTCACTAAAAGAGATTAGTCTAAATGAACTCTTTTCAGTCAACCGAAACTAAACACGTAACCATGTAACAAAAGTATGAAAGCCTTCCTAAAATAATAATAACAAAACCCCTTAAATAACAGTTAGTCAGCGTAATGCGGTTTATTTCGCAAACTTACCCAATACCTAATATGAATATGAATGGTTTTTCATATGTTCTGCGCTACAGACTACTTTAGCTATAGCTCAAAATGATAGTATCCAACTTGCATCATGTATTTATTATAATAATTGCACAACTTTGTTACAATAAAAGTGTCGTACTGTTATAGTTTGCACCTGCCAGAAAACCAAGATGGTCGTGGTTTGATAAAGTCATCCTAATCGAGAATGACCTTCCTTAAGACTGGGTCACAACCCACCGTACTGGCAAGTGCGTGCTGTCTACTTGCAAAAACGTGGGCAAAACTTGGGGATCCGTACGTGGTGATTACCGCCTCAGTACGGATTTTGGAGCACGCAGACACGCCGTAGCACTTTTAGTGCATGCAGAACTTTCGCTGCGTTC